>JAPYZR010002673.1:0-40737 GCA_030522945.1 Trichopria nigra
TGGGGACCGTCCCCAAAGTAGCCACACGTCCTCAAAATGTACCAAACAGGAAATATAGGTCCCCAAAATGTACCAAAGATATACTTATATATATATATAAAATATATATAATTAATATAAATTATAAATATATATAAATTATAAATAATTAAAATAAATTATAATAATTAATATAAAATATATATATATATAAGATATATATATCCCTTGCGCATCTTCAAGTCCCCAAGAAGCTCGTTACCGTGCAATTACGATACACAAGAGCTTATATTCTTACCGGAAATTGCAAATCGCTGAAATCTCCTGCAAGTGTAACTCCGAAAGTTCCCTCGGTTAGAGCCTTGTAATGCACATGTATACATATATATAGTATATAAGTATTATATGCGTATTTGTAATTTTTCAATTCCCCGTCTCGAATCGAGAGCGGCAAGGAGCGGAAACATTCAGAATTTCATTGCTGCCTGTATACTTGCGGAAATCATACTGTATAATAAATTATTAGATGATTCCCCGCCGCCCATTGGGCTCATTTCCATGCATTTCTTTATTAGTGCACGCCGAGTATGTATACAAATAAATTGATATCATTGTACGAATGCGCGATTCTCCATTCGACGCGAGCAAGACTGAGGGAAAAGTCTCGTTTAAAAATTTCAATTTGCCGGATTTAACATCGAGTCAAAGGGAAAATATCGATATATACATTTGGTTCTGTATAGTCTGTTTTTTTTCTGCTTATTATTGATATCAAATATTAATTTTGGTAAATTGAGATCTCTGAAAATATCGTTTTTAATTGCCAAACATATATTTAGAAATTTAAAAGTGAACCATATTATTTAATTTCACTGAAATTGTATCTTCATTTACGCAAAATCATTAACAAAATTTAGGTCATGTTTATTTCCATTAAAATTATATATATATGTATATATTAAAATAGTATACAATAAACACAATAAACGCTGATCATGATAAATCCACCATTTTGAATTTAATAATCAATATAATAATCATATCATAATAATAATGTCATAATAATAATCATAATATCAATAATAATCATAAACCTTAACAATTAAATAGGATGCTACGTCATCAACACTTTTAGCAGAGAATGGTTCTCTACTTTTTGTCATTGTTAACAACAATAAAAATTGTTTAAAAATTGATAAACGTGGGAACTCTTCGTATTTGAGTTCGGGGTGTCTAGAAATGTATATATTAAGATGGAGGACTCTCCCATTTATCTCAGCAAGTTATAATTTTTTTAATTTTATGCTGTTGCTATTGTTTTTAAATAGATTGGGGAGCTGGAACTTTTTGATTATTAATCTTAGCATGTAAAACTATTATGAGAACTTCAAATCTATGTCATTTTAGTAATATTTATCTGTTAAAAAAAATTTTTTTTCATAAATAACCTTTCCACTTATTTGACAGATAAGTTTTAATTGTTTTTTTTTTTTTTTTTTTTTTTAATCAAATTCGCTAGAACCAACGATAAAAAGTATCAGGAACTTCAGAACTCATCTGCAAGCTACTAGAACTGCAATAAAAAATTGATCTGCTAGGAAGTGATCTGCTAGCTTCACACACATCACATTGGATATGAAAGCAATAGGGAAGAAGGTCAGTCTATCGAAGGAGGATTAGACGCAGCCCACCCAATATAACTTATATGATTCATGACTCTCTTTAATTCGTTTTTATACGTCTAATATTATTTTCAATTCCAAGTCAATCAAATTCCTAAATAATAATAATAAAAATAAGTTCCGTCTCGGTTATGAAATTCCTTTCATGTTGAGATTTTCGACATTTTTGTAGGATATATTTTTTTTTAAATTACAATTAAAATTATTATCGCTTTTTAAGCATAACCTAAAATATGAAAAACGTATTGCCAAAAATATTTCAGTGATTAGAGATCTGAAGTCGGATTCAACAGATTGAATAGGGGAACCGACGCAGTGGCGGACCAATGAAATTTAATAATTAGTAAAAAATCCTACAATTTAAACGTAGGCAGTGTCAATAACCGTGATCCAATTTCTATTCAACTCGTTTATTTCTATGATTTATAAAGGTCGTTAAAAATGAAATGCATATGATTCGCCATTTTACATTAAGTTTAAGTTACAAGTATCGTATAATAATATATGTACCCGGAGTAAATTCTACCGTACCATCAGATGGTATTTTGAGGACAGACTTTCGTCATTAGAAAAATTGCCATTTATTATGGTACACTTAAAAAAAAAATTGTTATTTTCAAGTAAGCATTTACTTGAATAGTAGCAAGTAAATATTTATTTGAATTAAGAAAAGATTTTCTTCAATTAAGTAAGATTTACTAAAAAGAAGGAAACATTTTCTTAATTCAAGTAAATATTTACTTGAAAATAACAAATTACTTGAAAATAACAAATTTTTGTTTTCAGTGTAAACATTTTTTTGGAATATTTACTATGATTATGGTAAAAAATGCCCTTCATTGTGTTAATTTTTATTATAAAAAATTGCAATTTTTCTCATGACGAAAGTCTGTCCTCAAAATCACCATCTGATGGTGTGGTAAAATGTACAAGAACATTTTTCTCCGCGTACGAGTACGCGCACATTGTTTTTGCTATTCGCCTTCGACTGATGTGCCAATATTGAATTATGGTTGGTTGGATAACCCTGGTCGGCTTCCTCGTTGAAAAATGTTGTACATTCAAATTTGCTTCCAATTGTGACATCATCATTGAATTTCACTGACAGTTGACGTTGCGTCAAGTATATAAACTGGAAACGTCCGAGATTGCGAGAAAGTTGTCAATTTAAGGGACTCATTTTGTGCGGGAACAATATTGCAGAAATTGGCAAATTTTAGTTAAATTGACAAACACAAATACACAATCCTTTATTGAGCAATTGTTGATTGCTAATTTATTCGTGCACTAAAAAAAAAAGCACTAATGATTAATTGTCATCGATGTCCAATTTATTAACGCTTAAAACTGAGAATTAGCATGGCAAGTCCTTCTCAAACTTGCAAAGGTATCGTAAAATGTATCTCTCGCGCGAACCCGAAAGTCTCGTAACGCGAAAGCGATTGATTCCCTTTGGCGATAAAATTTGAAGAAGAACAAAAAAAAGGTACCGGGAGATTCCAGCTTTTAAAACCAAATCGTGTAAAATGCAATACTAGAATAGCGACGATGAATATTCATGAATGAACGTCGGCATTCCTCGCTACTCGTCATCGATCGATAACAAAATAGTTATTATAGTTACATATAAATAAGATTATCTTCGGTGAGTCTGCATCACATGCACATCGTCGTCGGTGCAATGCTCGCAGCGAATGTGGGTTCGGGTCCGCTCGTATATACTCTGGTACCCTCCTCTTCCTCGTAGCCTTGAGTGGTTGCATCAGAGCTCGTTTGACCTTGGACTTGCTTTGCGCCGCTCAAGTCTCTAGTCGTCGACTGAACAGTAATACATATATATATATATACGCAATATACACTTTTGCTTGTGGTGCGTGCAAGTCCCTGCATTCTCGAGGTTAGGACGACTACCCACCCGTAGTTCCTATGCGGAGTGTACGGTTCTCCATCCTTTTTTGCCGCCTTTGCTCGTCGGCTTCGTTCGTCTCCTATCCGATTTCGCTGCCGTCGATAATCGGCTCAGAAGCGACAAGACCAGTCGACGACGACGTATTTCTCTCGAATGACAACTAATTAAGCAATCACGGCCATTACCGCAGGGACCTTCTAAGGTTCTAAGCTGCTGAGCGACGTAATGCACTGGCATTCTTATTTTTCTCTCGCCTCATCTCCGACACGCTTTCTTTCGGCTTGGCCTCCTGTTCCGCGAGCAGCGTTTCTCAAGGCTGACGCGTATATAATATATATATATATATATATATATATATATATAGGAGGAGACGACTCCTAGGTTCGCGTTCCTCGCGGCTCTTCAGTTTTGCAGTTTCCTCCTCTCACCTTTCTACGGCCTTCGACGCTGGAATTTTTGACAACGCGACGGGTAGAACGATATTATTCCTTACACCAGAATGCAACATTATGGCCGATGGGATTGAAAATATTCCATTGCAAAAAAGGAAGGTGGTGGAGGGGAATACCCAACTTTCCATATACAGTTTCTGGATTTCTTGCTGTTAAGGTTTTTTTTTTGTTGTGGGCATTATTAAAATACATACAAAGATATAAGAATCTCTGATCCTGCAGTACTGCTTCATATTGCAAGTTTGCGATACCAATGGATCGATTTGATTGAAAATGAAAAGTCTCAATCAACTTCAACCGTTACCAAGTAACCGCGAATAGCATTAAATTTGAATTTTAATATTTCCAATCCTATACCGAGTCTTTATAATGTCAGTTTGTCTTTCTTCCCCCAAGAGGGAATGCACATTTCTTCCTCTAAGAGAAACTGTCCGTCACCTCCTCCAAGAGGAACTGTCCGTCACCTCCTCCAAGAAGAATTGCTCGTCGTCTTTTGTCAACATTTCATCCTCCAAGAGGGCATGTCACTGTCACATCCTCCATATCCAAGAGGAAATGTATTTATGTCCAAACAGTCTAAGTTGACAAAGAAATGGAACCGCGATATTTTAAGTCGGATCGTCACTGTTGATTGTGTATTAGGTCAGGCTGTAAATCAGTATAGGCTGTGTCTCGCCCTTTGTATAAACTTTTATTGTACAATAAAGACGTTATTATTATTTACGAAGGGCACATACATACATAACCTATAGGAACCCTTTTTTGCGTCTGCAGCCGACTTCCTTTGAGGAGTACTTCCATTCGGATGTGCAATGGTCTGAGGAAAACTGCAGGTAAACCCACACCGAGTATCGCAAATAATTACAATATTTTCAGTCCGTAACAAGTAGATTGACAATTTTTCTTTTTCCAACACAAGGTTGAAGAGGACACGGATGCTTGCGTCCTTTTAACATTTCGTACGCTCTATAAAACGTAAAGGGATTTAAAAAATATAAAATATTTCCCAAGTCAGTTTGAAAGGTCAGATCCGGATTAAAAACGGTTGCCTGGGATCGAGCTTGCATGTGCATTAAAACGGATTAAAACTTTATCCGTATTGAACTCATAAATCCAGAAAGAGTCGGAAATGCCAATTTATTTATTCATATTGAAATCTTTGCACGAAAGAGTCTTTTCCACATAAATCAATTTAGAGCATTGCGATTGGAGGCAGTATTTATCGCATTTCGATAAACGTCGATTGGATCGATATTAGATTCATATGCAGAAGTCTTCAGGTTCCTTCGTTATGTGTACAGAAAGCTCAAGGTGAAGGTTATCATGATCATATCCATGGTTGTACTCTATCATGATTGAGGAAAGGCATTTTGATGGAGTTAACGCGTCTTTTATTTTCCTTTATGTAACCGATTTTCCGCGTTTGAACTTGAACGCGGCTCGTTGTTTGTCGTTATAAATACTAACGGCAGCGACATCGATCTGATCGCACCATTAATGGCGTTGGTCATCACTAGGGAAGGTCTCTGCATCTAGTATATATTGGTTGCGTAATTTTCTTTGTCTTCCTTGTTGCCCCCTACAGTGAGAAACGTCAGTTTAAAAATACGCTTCAATTTCGAACGAGCGATTATTCAATGCGCGATGCTATTCGTAACTGGAAGAAACTCGTGATCAATGATGAGCATCGTTTCCATCATGTCCGAAAGACTTTAACACATCATCTTTTTGGCCAATTGGTGGTAATTGTTGTCCGTTTATGTCCTAGCTATTATTTAAACCTGCACTCGGTAAAAGTCAAACAAGGGAAGTATGATGATGCAACTGCATTCCACGATGTCGGATGGCCTTATCTAGGAATCGCACGTGAATCGCTTCTATTTGCTCGAATCCCATACATGCGCCGAGGATATGACATAATTCTTTAAACGTTTAAGAAAATTTATATCTCCCTCAACGGTACGAATTGACGGCATTGCCTTCTCGGTATTACATGCATTTGGCACTGGAAAATGTATATCGATCTTCGAATTGAAGATGCAGCTCTATTGTCTACAGTTGTGTAGTAATTGTTGTTACATGAAAGCATACGAGGGATATTACATCGCTAAATATTCTCTCCGACATCATCACCAACGTCGGCGATTTCATCGTTCCACGAAATACCACCTTGAAGTACCGATCATTTGAATTGCAAACCAACCTTTGGTCTGGTTCGAAGTACAATAATGATTTTTCCTAGCATAAACAATTTTATCAAATCATAATAAAAATGCAAATGCACAGGAGTCGCGTTTTTTCTTTTCTAAATCTTTTAAGGACGTAAATGAGGCATCACGTCGAAACAGCGTCCACATGTCGATCCGAGTGCGTATAATTTATTCGCGCCGATGAGTAAAACAGGGCGAGCATGATGTCGTACAAAAACCAGCAGCAGCAACAACTCGGGTGCGTTCGCATAATTATTTTGCGCGCTTTATATTTTCCCTCCTCTTATGGAGGATCGCCTCATAATACGCATCAGCTAACGCTGGAGAAGGACAGCAAGATCTTGGTATATATATATATATATATATATATATATACATATATAGTTTCCCCCCTATACATCGCATTAACGCCATAAAGGCGGCGTCGTCGCTTTCGCCTGTAATAAAACTGTTGCTTTACATAATCTTGACGACGCTAATTACGTCTATACTGCTGCGCGAACGAAATGTGTTTTGTTGGAAATATTACACTGATAAACAGAAATGGTGTATTCTTTGTGTTAGTGCAGTATTTCCGGTGAACTCTTAAAGCGTATACTTTTTATACGGGACGATTTCTTATACGCTTTTGAGTTACTCGGTCATGAATAATTTCGAACCGGGACATTATCAACCCGCGTGCCGTGTATCGTATCACCATAAACAAATTTATTTTAAGACAACATGAATATATTATGGTGATTTTCCACATAGGAATGTGACATCGCGGTGACGTCTCCAGAACATTTCATTTGAAATGTTAACATTCTGGAGACCTTCTCAGAAACATTTTGGAGACATTTCCAGAATATCTCATGTCCGCCTTTTTGATATTCTTGGGACATTTTAAAGACATATCCATAATATTCTAGAAACATTATACTGGCATTCTGCAGATATTCTATAGGTATATTTAACAATAATATTGCTGAGACATTCTAGAGACGTTCGAAGACATCTGGAAATAATCACGGATACAGAATCTTGCAAATGATATATATTCCTAGAATACTTCATTTTAAATATTCTGCAACATTTCCAGCGATATGTTCTGATAATGTCACATTTGAGATGTGAGACATTTCGAATGAGATGTCCTTAGAATATTTTGAAAAGCGTGCAGAATCTTGCAAAATTAAATGTTTCCAGAATGCTACATTTGGGACGTTTTGTTTGACACATTTCTTGAATATTCTTGAAATATTTCAAATGTGATGTTTGTGATATTCTAGGGACATTCTGGCCACTCCATTTATACGTGGGTTACCATTGACGATTTTAAATGTAGTTATATCTATCATGGTGATCCAGCGTTTCTCACTGTTATGTGTATATATTGTCCAATTCGTTGAATCGTTTCCAGCTATTGGGTATAGTATTAGCGATAGTATCACTTATCCAATAATGATTATATTTTTGTTTGTTATGTTAATCGTTTATTTTCTAATGATTATGATTTTCATCGGTTTTTTTTTTATACAATAAGCAAGATTTTGATCAATACACTTGCGCTATAAGAAACGTATCCACGTATTTGCGTTCATCGCTGCATTGTCGTGAACGTTGTTATACCGTCGGCAAGTTAATATCTTAACGAAGTGCATCTCGCGTCCGACATCAGGTCCGTGTGCAAACTCGATGCCGGCAATTATATTGCAAACGGGCATCGTTGCACTGGTGACCGATTCTTATCGCGCGAGATTATACGCGGTACCGCAATTGATTTGTAATTGACGTTACTTAACAATAATTAGGTTAGCCTATCGTCGAACGAATTACTCGAAACACGATTAAGTAATGGGTTGGGCTAATTATGGCATTACCATGCCGCACGCAGGGTATATGATTTAAACCTGAATCATCGTAATGGCGGAAAAATCGCCGCGGGAATTGGAAATCCAGTCGAGAGTGATTCATTTTTTTGCAATTTTTATAATTATTAGTTTCAGTTTAATGGTTTATTTTCTGCAGTGTGAGAGGAACGTAAATATCGTTCGAATTTAACGATTTTCATTTTATGTTGTTTAGATTATATATAATATGTCGAGCCATCTGTTTGTATAATTAAAGCACGAGTTACAACATCGTATCTAGAAAATGATCGATAATGAAATATTTTGAATTAGAATGAATAAAATTTTCATAACAATCGCGTGAAAACGCACACGCAGTCGCTTTCATTATTCGACGTCTGTATACTTAACATAAAAAACAAATAAAATTTAATTCATGCGTTAAAAAATTCGTATATACTCAATGGAAAACATAAAAATATAGAGGATATGTTAATCATGGCGATGCGTGGGAGAGTAAATAAAGGGCAAATCGACAATTAGTGCATCGGTAAATTGAATAATTCTTTGTCTAAAAAAAATGCCGGGTAACGTATAGGAAAGATATTTTAATTAACTGTTAATTTATTCATTGATGATTTCAGAAATGTGGTACATTATATTACGCTATAATGGCGTTGTGTGCACGAGAGACGTCGTTATTTTTGCAATTCATAATTCTTGTGAAAATAAAAAGTAAACGCGATTATGGAGACTTTCAAAGAAAATCGAATATATATGTATGTATTTTTTTTGCATTCTTCCTTAATTAAATATTGCATTTTACTTTTAGCTATATACGTGAGAGATTTCATCCAAGAAATTGAATAATCATATAATAAAAAGTCAACAATGTATTATTCTAGAAAATTGTTCTTATATATCCTAACATGAATTTTTTGCGTGTCCATTAAAAAAAAAGAAATTGTTATTTAAACCATTAATGTTAAACAATTAACGTGTAAAAGTAAACTGTAACCTTGAGCAGGCTGCCATTTTCGCAGAAAAACTGGTTTATTCAAATGGTAATTTCTTTTATTACCTTTCGAGCGCGAGAAATGGAACGAAATGTACGCCACGAGGTCGCAAAATGGCAGCTTCCGAGGTCTCGTCCTGAGAAACGTTGCCAAATTCTGCATTGCACACATTGCCGGGGGAAATATAATGCACGACTTCACATCGATTCTAAATTTACCCCCATTTCTTCGCGTTACAATGTGCATCGGTCGGATCCGTGGCACGGATGACATATTGTTCAAAGTTGTATTTTTCGCTTTCGCCAAACGACGGTGTCTTTGTCGAATTAATAACTTGGATTAAAAACGGGATCAATTTGATAAATACTTTGGGTAATAAAGAAAAATATATACCCTAGTAGAAATCTGTCCATTTTTTTCTTACACTATCCATTTCTCCTATGCCTTTAACATGGTAAATATCTGAACTGTCCAAGAATTGGCTAAGAAATTGTATATGATTGAATAAATGTGTAACATATATATACAAGGTGTCTCACTTTAATAGTCTCACCGGAACTTCACGGAATCCAAGTCCAGATACAGAAAAATGATCTAGACAAACGTTGAAGGGGATGGAGGTGGTCATCCAATGGTATGAAGGAGCTTGATCTTGAACTCGATTTTCAAGGTTATTTGAAGGTCAAGTTGATTTTTTTTTAATGTGAATACCTACTTTTGACCCCGGATTTGGAAAGAGCGGAAAATTTTACGTTAAAAATGATATTTTTAACAAGGTCATGGCAAGGTCGAATGAAGGTAAAATTTGCGAAAATTCTTAAATTATTTATGGATGTTAGCTCGGCATAGAGGTTGGAAACAGCAAAAAAATGTTTCGGAAGAAAAATGTCAGGGTTGGAGAGAGCCTCCTTCTGGTACCAATCACCTTGATATTGGACTCAATTTTTAAGGTTATTTAACAATTTTCACAAGTTTCACCTTCATTAGACCTTGCTGAAAATATCGTTTTGAACGTAAAATTTTCTAACGATTTGAACGCTCTTTTCAAATCCGAGATCAAACGTAGAGGTTCCAATTTAAAAAAATCACTTTGACCTTGAAATTACCTTGACAATCGAGTTCAAGGTCAAGCTCCTTGGTACCATTGGATGACCCCCTCCATCCCCTTCAATGTTTGTCTGGATCATTTTTCTCTATCTGGCTTAGATTTCGCAAAATTCCGCTGGGGCGCGATTAAAATGAGACACCCTGTATATATGTGGAATGTCTACAGAAATACATAAAACAGCAACAATATATATTATAGAAGGTTTAAGGGCGTTTACATTCAAATGAGGAAATCTATTTTTGCGCGTAGTCGAAAGCATCATTTCCTGATCTAAAATTGCAACTTAACTGTATATCGAAGAAATTTAAGCTTCATTATAAGGTTAATGTACAACGGAACTTTTAACTAAAAATCGACCGAATAAACTTTCAATTTTTGTTTACAATATGGGAAATATTTTTTTAAACATAACAAAATCAATTTTCAATACAAGAATATCAGAATACATGTTCCAAAATTTTGAAGATAAAATAGTAAATTTTGAATACCAAACAAAAAAAATTTATATTAGATCAATTATTATATTAGAGTTTCTTCTGCAATTACAATATCTTCATGTCTGGTGCGTATTATGGTGCTTTATCGGTATATATATATAGATGTAAAAAAGAAGTCTAGGAACAGGTTCGTTGTACAATTATTCATGTGCCAGTTCTGTGACTCTTGCGTGTACTGGGTCGCCGACATGAACGTGTCGTATCTTTCTGGGCGATCGTCGTTTTTCACGACAATCGTTGTCACATCTCGATAATTCCCAATGAACAATATGCCAACAGCGTTAGCATATACTAGGGTCAATTTTATCAGTTTTTCCATCTTTGGATAAAGTTCAATTTTGTGTGTGTGTTTTTTTTTTTGAGCTTAAACAAAGCTCGTAGTCAGGTGCAGTGGCCGTTTTTAAATGACCGTCAATTATATCGATTATATAACATTTTTGCAAGCATAATTGCACACATCGTTATCACGATAAACATTACATTTCTTTGTTTGCAAATAATACTAATCTTTCTAAGTAAATGCCAGATTTTATAAGCAATACAAAAATAGTATATATTTTGCATCTAGGACAATCACACACACTCATTGGAGATCGATATACACGGTATTTTTTTTATACGACGGGCGCGAAGCTCGATTATTTTCACCCTAGGGCGCGAAATCGAGAAAAGTGTTAAAAACATTTATTTATTTGTTATAAAATAAAACGTATGTATAGTATATATATATTAACGGAGCTTTATTAAAGTAGAACAATTACCGACCTAACCTCAAAATAGGAAAAGTATAAATAAAAAATGGCTTCAAACTTTTTTTTCAAAATTCGGGCCTTGGAAGGGTGATTCTACACGTAATATTATGTGACGTTGATGCAAAATTGAAACGCATATTATTCGAAATAAAATTAAATATTCCTCCTTTAATTTGGAATCAATGATTTCACGAAATAGTGAATTTCGTTTATTTTTTATATATTTTCGTTGTTAAGTTCACTGTTTTAGTCTCAAAAAACTGGCCCGCCTGATGTATGTTGTAGAGTCACTATCAAAATTCAGGCTAAAATAAACACGTTGCCCAAACTAGCTACGTACATATATACATGAATATTCGCTTCTTATATATACTAATGAACAATTGAACATTTATAAAAAAGACTCGTGCGTGGGAGGTCTTGTGATTTTTACCACTGAACAGAAAAAATCCCTACTCTTATTTCTTTTGCCTTCATTATATACATGACATCATTAAATTTTATGACCGTCATGCAATCAACCGTTTTTTTTTTTTTTTTTTTATTAAGTCGTAATAATTCTCGTGGCTGTATGTTCTCAAATACCTCCAAACTCATATAAAACGAAAATAGAAATAAATAGAGAGACGCGCGGCGACGTTCGAATAAGACAGTATATATAACGGCAAAGGGTTTGCATTATTTATCGAATCGTTTCCGCAATGGCAGCCGATTCAGACCTCCCCCCGTGGCTTCTTATTCTGGCGATAAATATGTTGGCGGTTGAAAAGGGACGTCGGGATAAGCGAAATCTCGAGCAGCCGTGCGGCAAACACGTGCGTCAACCACGACGATGTTGCACACACGATATATAATCGACCTCGGATGCGCGCGAACCGGGTTCCTACACGTGTCCCGCATGAATATTTGTCTTTCGCATAAACTTTGACATCAAAGACGGCGTCAATGTATATGTGGGTCGTGAAATGGGTTTACGTCGAAACAGTTTTGATTTGACGATAATAAAATCAAACTAATTTTACGATCGATCTTGGGAGAGAATAATTCATTGTTCCTTTTTTTTTATTGGCACAGTCAATTGTTTCTTAGTCTTCTTGATTCCGAACGTCCGACATCCTCATCCAGTTATAGGGTTATGAACATCATCATCATGGGTTCTTCATTTATATACGAAGGAATAGTTTTGTTCGTCAAACCATGTGAATCATTGGGCTGGCTGCGTTAGAAATTTGATGTCGCCGTTTGACGACATTCCTTGATATCTGGTACATTTTAGAAGAAGGCGGATCCAGATGAATTTCTCTTCAAGGATAGATGATGAAGTCTTGAAAAATGAATCTGAAACAAAAACCTTAACGTTAATGTTAAACGACTTTGTTATTGAAATCATTTCTCTCAAGGTGGAACATCTGACAAAAAAAATTGTCGAAAATCGATCGACAGGCTGAATGTTTGCATCCGATATCGATTCACGCGTGGGTAAAGTAAATACAATTTTCGATATCTTTTGAAATTGGACCAATGAAGTCGATGGAAAGGGAGAAAGTGAATTCTTGGAAATCAGCCACTTCTCCGGTCGACCCTGCTGGGTTGAGTCTCAGGATGAACTTTGCGTGGCAGCAACAAAATGCCAGCTTTACGATGTGGCTTTCTTGGTCAAGGACTTTACTGCAAAAAGTCAGCAGCCGGTTCCTGCTCGACAGATTGGGAGCAATCGTCAATACGTGGATGAGTTTAAAGTCTTCTTCTGCACGTGTCTTTGTATACTGCAACGACGAATTGAATGAATCTTCACAAATGTCAGATTTTTCGTTTTTAGTTTTCAATCATCCTAAGTGCTTTAGACCAAGTTACTCCGAATATTTCATTAATTCTCTCATGATTGGCATGTAGATAAAAGTTACTTTCCATTGGCGTGCATACGTCAACAATGAATTGTTTATTTATAAAATCGATTTTACCCAGAACATGTATCCATCAATCGTCGTCTTATCTTTTATAATAGTTTTACAAATTCCTAAAAACAAAAGTACATTAATTCACAGCGTTAAAACGTTCGTATTTTTTTTTTAAATAAACAAACAATCCCCTCTTCCATATTGAAATTTAATGCAGAGCGCATTAATGTGCAACCAGAGAGAAAATCTCTTTCATTTTAATGGTATATACGTCGGGTTTGAAAAGAGGAGGGAACTCTTCAACCCTGGCTTGCCACTACAATATGACTTTTTTAAAGTGAAGCGTGCCACGTGCTACTCGGGAATACGGCTTTATAATGTCGTTGGATTGTGCATGAAGGGCCTTTTGAACGAAGCAGCCCATCACTGTATCCCATGCTAAATCACTCACGACGAGAATAGGGGACATATAAATCTGAAGTTATATTGTCGTAAGCAAACTTTTGAAACCATGTTTCTTTCATCATTCCGATTCTATGAGCATATAGAAGAAGAATACGTTTTAATGCGAGAAAGATATAAACATTTCTATTTTATTTCAAAAAAGAAAAACAGAACATGAAAATAGAGTTTCGAATTTTTCGTGTAATTCAAGCAACTGTAATATAAGTGTTCGATTTGTCATTTCGATTACTTTCACCACCTGTACCAGACCGTACACTGAGAAAAAAGATTGGTGTAAAATACCAAAAAACCGTATTTAATACGTCACTTCTTGTGGTTAAATACCAAAGATAAATAGATTTCATTATCAATTTACGCCTCGAAAAATATAAATTTAAACAATTAGTCATTTTATACATTTTTCCTAAAAGGCAGTAAAAGGTTTTCTCTTTCCATGCAGAAATAAATTCTGAGAATCTGGAGAATTTACAGTTGGCAAAACGGGGACTTCACTATATTGTCCTGAATAAGACGAATATTACGCATATATAATAAATGGCGCACTTAACTCCTTTATAAACGTTTTCTATATTTCTACACTGAAAAAAATGTTCAATAGTAGCAAGTAAATATTTACTTGAATTAAGAAAAGATGTTCTTGAATTAAGTAAAATTTACTGAAAAGAAGGAAACCTTTTCTTGATTCAAGTAAATATTTACTTGAAAATAACAAATTGTTTTTTCAGTGTATCGTTTATATGTTCTTCTTACGAAAACAAAGACAGAACGCGTAGTAAGAATCAAAGACGTTCGATTTTCGCCAACAATATTTAAAATGTAAGGTATTTGTTTTTAATACAACCTGATGTAGTGGTAAAAAATACCAATTCTCCTTACCAATCAGAAGTAGTTTTAAATACATGCACTGAAAAAATACGAAAAACTTTGAATACCAATCGGAGTGGTAAGTAAAGTTTCGTATATATCAACACAACAATATGTATTGCCAAAAAAAAAAACATGCATAGTTGCAGACAATATCCATACAAACTGTATATTTAAAACTACTTCTGATTGATAAGAAGAATTAGTATTTTTACGACTACAAGTTTTTTGTCAAAACCGTCAAAACAAACAAACTGATAATGAAATATATTTCATGATCATTGTGTGTGGATAGTGAAGTCGATAGTGAAGTGGACAATCAATGAAGTATATCTTTAGAATATACTATCTCTATATATAGAACAGTATAGGTGTATATATTTCTAAATAAATACATTTAGTACCACAACGGATTTGATATACGGCAATTGTTATTACCAGTACTACAAGTATCTTATACTATGATTTAAATACCAATCCGTAGTGGTAAAAAATACGACATGTAATTATTGACGTTTTTTTTTTTTATATTGTACACCAATCTTTTTCTCAGTGCAATATCAGAAATATTTTCTTTTAAATTAATAACTTTCTTTTCTAAAAAATGGATTTTTTTTTTTTAAAGTATTTTCAGGAATTTTCTTCAATGAAAGTCTGAACAGGTCTAATGTGATTTTGTAAGCTGACAATAGAAATTATAACAATTATTCGAATGTTTGTGTTCTTGTTTTTTTTTTTCTTTTTTAATTTGACTTTTTTAATTAAGTACTTTATAAAATAACCTTGAAGAATCTCGTGATCCTTGTAAGTCTTGATTGTGTTTCTGTTACCATTTCCGAAAGCTCACCACGCGTCCCAATTTTTATCGTCGCACATTCACGTTAAATTCATTAAACTCGTTATAGCAGGCATCAATTCAATTTATACCGTCGCAATCAGAGTCGTCGTGTTCCTCTCCCCTTTAGTGTTTTAAATTCTTCCTTGATTTATCGGTGCAGATACGCGACAAGCCTCATTTAATCAATGGTAGTATCGACCTATCCTCCACAAACTTATAAACATTTCAATAAGAAATTTTCCCTTTAAATTACAGTCCAGTACACTGAACAAAAAAATTTGTTATTTTCAAGTAAATATTTACTTGAATTAAGAAAATGTTTCCTTCTTTTTAGTAAATCTGACTTAATTCAAGAAAATCTTTTCGTAATTCAAGTATAAATATAGTCATACATGCAATACATTGATAGTTATCACACGCTTGTATGAAATGAAATTAAATGTTACAGTATTTACTGCACACATTTGATCCCGACGTATTTTAGATATAAATAAATAACAGGATGGTTATATTTAAAACTTATCATTGCGGTTGGATCAAATTCGATAACTTCAAATTAGGGATAAAAAAGAAATTTAAATAAGATATAAATAAAACGTGTTTAGGCATTTTTAATCCGAATAAGCTTTCGTTAGAAGTATTACATTGAAATTAATTATACTTTTAGTTTATACAGTTTTTACGTTCCGATTTAATTTTTATTTGTATTAGAATTTGCATTAAAAAAGAAAAAAAAGGAAAAAGGCTAGAGGATTTAGCAGAGAAAACCATGACAACGTATAAAAGTAGTTACGATTAAAAAGAAAATGCACATTATGCAAAGCAAGAGCGAATGAAATGTATAGTGTAGTAAATCTTAACAAAATGGATTCGTGTAAGAACATAAATAAGCTTAGAATTATATGTCAACAAATTAAGAGCGAACATTAAAAAGAATTTCATAAACGTATTATATAAATATATTATTTGAATAAATGTTCGAGTATCAAATAATTCAATAAGGTAAACGTACCAATGATTGGACGTGAAGCTATAGCTGCGGGCAACCTAAGCGATGTTCTCTATTCTGCTTTAATTATTAAATAGCAATTAGTAGAAATTGCTCCTAATTATTATTTATTATTAATAAGGTTATGTACACCGCAGACATAATGATCTTAAATGACGTTTAATACGTCGTGATGCACACCAACAATTTGTAGATTTAAGCTTCATCATATTCTTTTTTCGTATTATTATCGCTATATTTACATCGTTATGGTCATTAAAATCTTTCGTAAATATCATTTTTGTCAGCGTGGACATATGGGGTTTGTTCGTCACCTTCTTCTCCATATGTGATAGGATTACTGACCCCAACCTCATCTTTTCAAATATTTATATCTTTAAATCATGCTCCTGAAGTTCGGTCCGTTCAAGTCGAACGAAAATTCGAAAAAACAAATGATTTCTTTTTAATTACGATGAATTTCGAATTTTCGATCATACAATGTAATGCATATAGCGAATATGTGATTGACATGAAATTATTATTACGAGATTTTTAAAACAACGAACGAAAATTTTTGTTGTTCAAAAATACTTGAACGATCCGAACTTTAGGTACATTTTAAATCCAATTTTAATGTCCAGTATTTGGACAGTGTTTTTGTAACAAAAAAAACTGGTAAATGGTTCGCCGAAAAACGACTCCGGTTTGATTTTTGGACGCCGGGTCTTTCGGTGGCAGTTTTCAAGACTCTTCGAAAAATAAAAAGTATTATATGATATGACATCGCGTATTAGTAAAGAGAATCATAGCAGGGCGTACTCTCACCTCAATTCTCACGACTTTACGCCACGTTTCGCATTTTGTCCGTATAACGCACAAATTTATCACGTCCGCGACTACATCACATATGAAGAAGTTTCGGTGCTCCGCTTTTCGCCGTTCCGACGTTTCGTCTTCGTCCGTAAAAATAATATGTATCCACTGCCAGATATATACGTATACATATACGAATGTGAAAAAGTCAACGCGTCGCGGAAAAAGTCAAGGACGCGCCTTTTTCGCAATTTCAATTTAAATGGCCCACGACCTTGGCGACTTTTTGGCCGCGTCCACCACGTGAGAAGATTCTTAAAATGACTTGGCCTTCGTCTTTCTTCGAGGTTAATGGTTTTGTTCTGCACACTGCTAATTCTCTATGCGCATACGTGTGTGTGTGTGTGCGTGCGCTTGAAACTTCTACGAAAAAACATTTTTTTAAGTCGTCTTTATATATATAGATACAACGCTAGAGAGACTCTTCACGATGTACTACGTGATCTAATAGTCGCAAGTTTTTAAGTTTGGAAAAGGGATTAAAACAATGCTCATATTATAGATGTAAAATCATGTCTGTAGAGTTTCTACCCAATTCGTATGTAGTAGATTATGCATTTCGATATTACGCTAAGCAATTCATACTTTACTTAAAATATAAATTTAAATATCAAAAAGATATACGAACGTTTATATATCCCAGTTTTGTAGTAAATTTGTATACAATCCACGAAAATGTATAAATAAATCGTAATATCGATTTAAATTTAACAGCGTTAAATTTGTTTTGTTTTTTTTTCAGTTGTGAAGGATGCAAAGGTTTCTTCAAACGAACTGTACGCAAAGATCTTACTTATGCTTGCCGAGAGGAAAGACAATGCATAATTGACAAAAGGCAGCGAAACAGGTGTCAGTATTGTCGGTATCAGAAATGTCTGTCAATGGGAATGAAACGAGAAGCTGTGCAGGAAGAACGTCAGCGCACCAAAGAGCGCGATCAATCCGAAGTCGAAAGTACCAGCAGTTTGCACTCCGACATGCCAGTTGAAAGAATTTTGGAAGCTGAAAAGCGAATTGAATACAAGCCCGAGCGTCCAGGAAGTTACGACGCAAATAAAGTATGTACACAACAACGTTTTAACAATTTATATTTTTTTTTATATATATATATATATATAATAGGCCATACGATTCGGATGATGTATATATAAACATACATATATATATATATATATCATCTTATAGAACCATCATAGGGTCCCGATGATAAACAGACAAATGTTCTATTGTAAATATGTTTCGCCCGAGACTGTCTGTGTGGACAGCCTGCCCTAACAAACACATTTCTGAATCTTCATTTACACAAATTACGGATTGTTTGTCATTGGGACCCTTTGATGGTTTAATGGAATGACGTATATACAGGGTGCCTCGAAAGTATCCGGACTCACCTCAAACATCTCGGGAAATAAGGGCGCTAGAAATAAAAAAAATTTAAATACAAAAGTTTTAGGAAATCAAAACGCTGATCTCACGGTGAGCTTGAATTTGACATTGAGCTTGACCTTCATGGGCGGTTTCAACGTTAATTTTTGTAAATAGGGGCGGGAAATTTTATAATGCTAATGTTAAAAAAGGTCGTCGAGAAAAATATTGCTCTAACCTTCAGATAACCTTGAAAAGTAACTTCAAGTTCAAGATGCTCAAGGTCATTGGCCTCCAAATCTCTCCTTGTATATATATATATAACTATCGTCCCGGACTAAAAATTTCCCACTCTTTCAGAATCCGATGTCAAAAAAGAAATGGGGGTTACTATTTAGAAAAATCGCGTTGACCTTCAAATGACCTTGAAGGTCAAGATCAGCGTCAAATTCAGGGTCAGACATCACCGTTTTGATTTTCTAAAACTTTTTTATTTAAAAGAGATATTCAGGCGTGTCCATACTTTTGGGACACCCTGCATATGTATACATTACGTCAATGTACCGCATTAAAAATGCGTGAAGCTGGTGCCTCGTGAAGACTAATCGCTGCTCGTGAAATAAAAAAGTACATTTTACGCACTATTGCTGCATAATATACTATTTTCGTTGTTGTTCTTCCAAATCTTACCCACCATTCCGTACGCTAATTTTCAGATAAACAAGCAACAAGCGCAAATGATCGAGTGGGCGAAGCACATCCCTCACTTTGTGTCGTTACCTTTAGACGATCAGGTGCTGTTGCTCAGAGCTGGTTGGAACGAACTGCTGATCGCTTCTTATTCCCACCGTTCCATTGACGTGAAAGACGGAATAATTCTGACCTCGGGCATCACGTTGCAACGGAATTCAGCTCAGCAAGGGGGCGTTGGTGCAATATTCGAAAGGATTCTGCAAGAGTTGGTGATGAAGATGCGAGATATGAAAATGGATAGAACCGAACTCGGTTGTCTAAGGTATGATTTTTACATAAAATATCCTGCGAATACATGTGCAAAGACGTAACAACAAATATATTTACTCTTTATTCGATGATTTGGACGACTGAAAGTAAATAAACTAATTGAGACGCGCGACGAAGCTTCCAGCACTTTCGAGTACATATAGTGCCTAAACGAAAAACTTCATCATTTCCAGGACGATCATCCTGTTCAATCCCGAAGTGCGCGGTTTAAAGTCAAACCAAGAGGTCGAGGCGCTTCGCAATAAGGTCTACGCCGCACTGGAGGATTACATCAAGGTGAACAGGCCCGATGAGCCGAATCGCTACGCGAAGCTCCTCCTGCGGCTGCCGGCCCTGAGGTCGATCAGCCTGAAGTGCTCGGAACACCGGTACTTCTTCAGGTTAATCGGTGACGCACCCCTCGATAACAAGATGTCGGACATGCTCGAGTCGCCGCCGGAGGATCCGTAGGACGAGTGGGTGTGCCGCGTACCCGGGCACACCGACACCTAACGATACGACATGACCTCCGAGGCGCGCATCGAGCGTCCCCGTCGCACCCGAGTCTCCGGATCAAAGTGCCTGTCGGAGCAACTGGCGTCAGGACGGAACTACTTATTTTCTCACTAATGTTATTTATACAATACCGGCGACGACGTCGAGATGATCCGCTCTCAATCGGGTGTCTTTGAGAAAGAGGGTAACGCACTGCTGCTGCTGCTGCTGCTGCTGCTGCCGCCGCCCCCCTCCCCCGTCCGGTTCGTATCGAGAGCGCGTCGGAAACGCCAGCGAGTCTCCAATGCAGCGTGCGACTTCGGACCTCATCGGTCCTTTAATCGCGAAAAATCGTATGCGTTTGCGGGAATCATCAGCGCACCATCACCTTCGAGAGAATCGACGTCGACGTTGTTTTAGGTTAGATAAGAGCCGCGGCGCGCGAACCACCCGTGTGAACTTGAAGTTCGCGCCGTCGCAGCAGAGTGTTCCGAAGGCTCCCCGCTGCCGATCAAAACCGCACTGCCATCGGCGAAGAAGACTCGTTCGCGAGGCGGCGTCCTCCGGTGATTGCCAAACAATCGGTATAAGGGAGGACACGCCGATGCCGCGTTCTCCGCATCGGCGCGCCGCACCACCACCACCACCAGAAGACCCCGCCGGCCCGCGCCGCAGGTATCGTCGGAGAAGACCTTACACATTCCAACCCTGTCTCGATCCGGATCGTTACTTTAAAGAGCCGCAACTGCATATACATAGATGTATACATACGTGCATGAACGTGCATATTTAGTGCATAATGCGTTAATTTATTGTTTTGTATATTAGCGTAGCCGAGAGTGCGAGAGCATGCGAAAGTGCGATCGAGTGAACTGCACCGAGCGAGTGATAGAGAGTGCCTGAGCGAGCGAAAGGTATAAGCGCGAGTGGTGAGCGAGTGTTTGCGAAATCACTAACACTGATCCATTATTCACTTATGCTTTATAATAATTCTTTTTTTATACGCTGCACGCATCTAGAATGTCGTGCCGAGGAGGCAGTGACCTGCTATTTAACTCGACTGTATAGCAACTCGGAGCGTCCACATTGGCTGTGGTGATGAAAACCCCTTTTTTTTCTTTTCTTCTCTCCGCGGTACCTATTTGTTGTTTCATTATTTTTTTATTTTCGGTGCCGTATACTCATTGGCCGCCCTCGCTACTTCATCAGGGATATACGCGAGTCGAAGAGAGAAGGAGAAACGAGATCACGAGACTCTCATTGCTGCGGCACTAGCCAGCCGCGTTGGCAGAAATCCACATTGGCCACGTGATTTCCGCTTCATTTCTCTTTTTCATTTTTTTTTTCAAGCTCGTGGTAGAGCAGCTGGCGAAGTGAAAATATGCAATAACCCCCCCCCCCCCCCCCCCCCCCCCCCCCCTCCCCTTTTTTTTTTTTTTTTTTTTTTTTCTCTCCACCTCTATTTTTAGAATATACAGTGAAACCTACGATACCGTTCCCTCCGATACTGTGCAACCCACAATACTGTGTAAGTTTTACCCATAGTACTGTGCTATCACAGAGGAGAGGTTACCCTCACTATATACCCCATACAAAACATAGACCTCACACACCGCCATCTTGTGACGTAGGAGGTAGCAGGAGTAGGGATGACTTCCACGCCCCCGCGTTTGCACAATATTGTGGGGTGGCGAAACAGTATCGTAGGTTTTACACATAGTAATACCCTAACTGTACGCGTGTGAGGGATCAATCGGGCAATGTCCAATTGGGTTGTTTTGCACGGCATTTTTTTAATGTCGTTGGCGACATTTTTTTTTTTTTTTAAACGAAGAAGAGTTTTTAAGTTGCGATGGAAAGATAATAAGGAAGGCGAATTTTTTTACTTGCCCCCGTGCGCAGTGCAATTCTTGGAATATTTTCGTTTCGAAACTGGAGGTGGTTTGATGCGAAGTTGGCAATTCATTAGTCGTTGATCGATAATTAGTCAAAATTAAATTAAATTAAATTAAATTGAAAACGATTGATAGAAATCGAATGATTTAGCGAATTTATTAACGATGGGGTTAACCGATGTGCAAATGCCCGAATTGGATGAGAGACATCATCCTCCTCTCGCGGAGCGCCGCGAGCTTTTTACACACGTCTTCGTTTCGCGTTTCTTTAAACCGCCCGCAGTGCAGGTACGAGAGAATCGACGCCGTTTTCTTCTTTTTCTTCTCATATACGGGGCCGGCGATTATTATCTATTGTAGACGTATAAGGATTGTAAGAAAACAAGAGAACGATCGTGTCAGGACTAAATTAGATTTTTACTCTGATTGTTAGAAGTTAATGAAAGTTAAACAAAAAAGAAAAAAATGAGAGAGACACACACACACACACACATACATACACACATACATACATCCATACATACATATTATGTGCACGTAAAGCGCAAGAAATCTGACTCAAGCTGAAAGATCTTGAGGCAGAATCGCTGAGAGCCGAGTGTAGTTGTGTACGGAAAAGCCGAATGGCGGCTGGCCCCCCTTTCTTTCAAGCCGAAACGTATTTATATTATTTATCGGGAGGAAATTGCGAGCATGACTGAAAATTGCAAGCATGACTGAAAATTGCAATGAAAATTTCTTATATTTGGTTCTTTTATATATTATATATATATAACTTTTTGTACGAGGTACGAGTTTTTCTCTTTTTCGACCCAAGTATTACGTAGTTCTATATTATTAATCGTTTTGTACGCGCGACGAATTTCCCGATTTCTTTCGACGAATTACGTTATAATAGGGTGTAGTTTATTATCGGTGCTTCATAAATAGATTTTCGTCGGCTATTCGATTTTGGACACGTCGGATAATGAAAAAAAAAAGTATAACAAAAGCAAAATGAAGGAAAAAAATGTCGAAAACAATCGTATGATGAAAGTCGCGTATAGATGGCGCGTAAGCTCGGCACGCAGTCTTTCAGCTTCGGTCAAACGATCACTGCTACCGCATAAGCGAACGATCGCACTTACCACGATAATATTAAATTATGATAATATTATTATATATAATATTAAACGATAATGTTTCTATTTTTGCGTGAATGCCTACGATTGTTAGTTGTTGGTTATTGTTATCTACTTGACGAGAGTTTTAAATGTTATGCCTGTCACGAAGGAGAGCCCGATATTAAATTCTCAATTTCTTCTTTCCACGAATGCACATGTGTTGACGTTCATTTCAAGCCTAAAGAATAACAAAAAAATGAAAAATAATACAAACAAAGAAACAAAAAAAAAACAAGCAAACAAACCAGAAACATGTACTGATGATGTTCGTACGTGTGTGTATAAATGCCTCTTGACTTACGTACACTGCGAAAACAACGTTCGATAAAACAGAAGAAAACAAAAAAAGAAACAAAAGTCGGTAAGAGACAGCGGTCACCGCGTCCCCCTTTTGCGTTCGCATCCTTCCTCTTTCGTGTGTTCAATATATCGTCATTTATCGATTTCTGTGATTTCGGTTTTTTGTTTTTCGTTTACGCGGGGAAACTTCTCGGGGCGCAACGGAAACTCGATGGTTCGATTCGGAGTGCTCGGATTTCGAGCTTAGGGTTTGCCGGATGTCGAATTTACAGGTGAAGCTTTTGCTCAGAAATATATTGCGTTCCGCATTGTAACGATCTGATAAACGTGAGAATATGACGAATATTAAAAAAACAGCAAGAATGGAAGAAGCACTCCACCGTTCGCTCCGTATTTCGACATCCGCCTTCCGTGCAATTGTGACAATGCCTTGGTGGATGTAAAACAGAACGACTAACCTCAAAATCGGCACCGACACGCTTACGTAACGGTCCGCGCCATCGGAGGGTCGAGTTCTCCGTGTACTTTACCGTAAATTTAGCGAGCAGTTTGCGACGAAACCTGAAAAACATTACCTCCGAGCGATCGTCGCCTGCGATCTGTTCGACTTTTTTCGAAAGCGTATTAGAAAAACAAAAGAAAATGATAGCGTCGTCGGGAGTTGTGGGGGCGCGAATGCTACCTGTGAGTGAAGTTTTCGCAATGATGAAACAAAAAGAACTGCATATGTACGGAAAACACGATCGTAGTACGCGTGTGTGCAAAGACGAAATACTTCATAACACGTATACGTATATTGCGCAGAGTAAAATGATAAGTCTTTAACGAAACGAAACCTTAATAGCCAAGATTATATAGATTTTTGAAAAGGAGTTCTTCGACGAAATATGTAAATGTAGTGGGGCGTGATGGGCCGAGAGGAAAGCAAAGTACCGTCGACAACCGAAAAACGAAACGCTGATGCTTCTGCCATAATTGTCTAACTTATCACAGAGACGAGAATAATATAATGCTCAAATTTATCTCTAGCAGCGTTTCATCTAGCAGCAGTGTCCTAGAGTAATCGTGGAGAAGGAGGGCGCGCGCGCGCGGACCAGTTCTCCGTCGACGCCTGGCCGCCGCCCCCGAGGAATTGTACATAAAGCGATGTATTTTCGAAATCTTTCGCGTATTTTCGAAATGTCCGATCGGATATCATGTATTGTTAATTTTACTAACGAGAGCATTCGATCGAAGGTCGCGCGTCACTCACGGGACGCGGAGCGGGCCGGGCCGGGATTATTTTAGGTGATGGTCGACGGCGACGGAGAATGCCCGACGGGCCGTAACAACGTAGAGCAGTACAAATAAGTTTAACAATAACGAAAGGAAATCGTCTTACCGAACGCTGTAAGGCCAACCCACTTACTAACTAGTTGTAAATGTCCTACTAAATATTGTACCTTCTCGAGAAGAAAGATAAATAATGCAGCCGAACGCCGCACTCGAATATTTCCTGTATCTAAATATCGTACGATTTTCTGTGTATATAGTAAATATTGAGAAGAAGCGAGAGAGTGGCTGAAGGGAGGTGGTGAAAATGGGAGTGTGAATGAGAGCGAACGTGAAGGATCCGTGTCGAACGTTCACGACGGCAGTTCGATCGAACCCTCAAATATACTCGCGAAATGAGATTTTCGAATGTCATCTAATTTTCGTTTGTTTCTTTTTTTTTCGTAAAGGCGCGCATGCTTGATGTACATTGCTAAACATTGTAATTTATTGTCGTCAGATTTCCCGAGAAGTTTGAAAATTTCTATATTAAAGTTTATAGAATTTTTTTTGGAATTTGTAGAAGCCAGCACTTGCGGATAAAATCGATTGAGACGGAGAACAGCGCCATCTACAGTGGACAGGTTTGAACTAAAAGCATTATCGAAACATTAGGCGATGTAAGAATAAGGAAGTCATACGATGTAAGAATTTTTTTGTACATTCAGGTTTATTAATTGATTGATTATTAGTTTCGTGACTCCGAGAAAACTATGAATAGTTTTCCACTTTGCAAAAACGAAATAATAATTAAATCTCAATAATTGAATGTATGAGACAGTCTCATCGACCTGACGTAGCAAGATTGGAAATTTTGAAAATCAATAAAGAATATGAAAAGATTCGTGAAAACGACATTGAGTACTTTTGAATATTTATTAATTTCTCTTCAAATTGCTCGAAACATTTCGATAGGTTTTCTTAAATTTTATTCGATACAGCTTTTGGTTTAAAATTTGCCGCCAGGTGGTGCTGCGCTCAGTCTTAATACCCGCAATTGGTTTGAGTATTATTCGGATCATTCAGATTCGCCGTTGAGAATCGATCGAACCGTCGTATCCGAGTATCAGCCCAGATGCTGCATTCAGAGATGTTTTCGAAGATGCCTGTATTTTGAAAAGTACTTCCTACCTCAAAAGAAAAGGTACTGAAATTTACCTAAGCGCGAATACCTGTTAATGCAAGAGTAAACACAAAAAGAAAAATGAACAAAAAAAAAGAAAGAAAAAGAAATTATGCAACGGCAAAGAAGACCGCTCTCTAATGTAACATTCCACTCTTCGAGTTTTAATAGATGATATTTCATGAAGAAAGAAAAAAGGTTCTCGAATCATGTTTGTCGTTGAAGCTAAAAAAAAAAAGTTCGGTGTCCTTATAAGTAGATTCTACGGAAGATAAAGTATATAGTCGGAAGGAAAAGAGTGCATGCCACGCGTGCGAGTTCTCGATATTCGGATTTATCGCATCGCACTTGTTGGACAGATTGGTTGCGTATTGTCCGACAGCCATTTTCTTTTGGAGGGACGTTTCGTGTCACGTTTATAACCTCGTCTCGAGGTCCGTTCGGGGATGTAGCGTTGAGAAATGTATGGCGGTTGATTTTTAGGCGAGCAAACTATACCGCCTACGAACGAACTATTAAAAGAATAAACTATACCTAGAAATTGCGTGATCTTCGCCTTTAGTACGATTGTTTCGATTATTTATGTATAGATACTTTCGGCAGTGAACTCGTGTGTAATATTCGTTTGTAATTGTAAAAAACAAAGAATTATTTAACAAAACTTGATTGTTTTGAAGGAATAAGTTTTCCTTGAGGTTAGAGCAATTGTTGGGAGAAATTTGTTGAGTAAAAATTTAATTTCGCAATGATAGAGATGTAAGTAGATTAAAAGTATTTCTAGTTTATGTACTTGATTTGAAGTGCGTTTCGAGTTGTTGGGAAAATTGGAATCAATTGATTTCGAAGCTGTTTTTTTCGAAATTCCTTTCTTCGCGTGCAAGCGTACGTTTACGAACGTACTTTTTCGATTAGAGATATTTATACAAATTATTTTTTATATTCGTTTACGTATGCGGATAAAACCGTCATTATATGTACATTCGACTTTGGTATAGTTGTATTTAAGTAAATTAAAGTCTTGGCGAGAAAAAGGCCTTTATCGGCGAGCGATATATCCCCGAACGCGTACCGCGTCGACGAGTGTAATGGTTGTGCTCTTTTTCCTGCCTTAAGCAATACGCGACGAAGCCTTCGCACCCATCCCATATATAACACGCAGTTTTTCGAGGAACGAAAGCAAGGCACGAAAGGGATATAAAAAATACAAAAGATGAGAAAGATACACAAAACATACATACCTATATGACACATGTAAACACACAACAAACAAATAAACGCGTAGTTCGAGTTCAGCCACGTGATAAAAACCTGTACTTTTTCCGGAGTATGCGTACAATCGAGGCAGTAACTATTTTCTAAGAGGAAAAAAGAAAGCTAATATATTGACAGTGCGGTTAGGATGTAGTCAGACCACTCGGGAGTATAAAAGTAGGCGAGATAAAGAGATAGAGAGAGAGAGAAAAGCAGACAGGCGGAGAATCGTAGCGAGTGAGGTGACAAAAAAATCGTCTATTCTGACTTATCCGAATATAATATTTTTATGAAGCGAGCGAGACATATTGTTCTTAATGTACGATATCCCTATGTACGATCCACGATAAATGTGTGTGCATGACTCTACTAATTTATTCGTAAAAAATTGCGCAAAACTTCTCTGCTCGCTGCACGATTGTTCAAGAGGAGGGGAGAAGTGGAAAAAAGGCGCCGAATCGCAATATCGAATTTTAAAGCGACTTTCGCGTTCAGTCGGCCGAGTCAGAGTTTTATTAGTCGAATTGCGAGACTTAGATTTGGGAGTGGTTATCGATGCGAGAGTGAGAGAGAAATAAATTACAGAGAGATAGTGAGCGAGAGAGAGAGAGAGAGAGAGAGAAAAAGAGTGAGTGAGTGATGATTCTCTTTGGTGCGAGGTGAAAACGTTTACCCGTGAGAAGAAAGCTTTTTGTTGCCGAGTCATAAAGTACACTACGAGTTTGTGGGTCCACGGCGAATAAATAAATTCTATTGATTATGAACTAATGTGTTATTGTCATTGTTTTTTTCTTTTTCATTCAATGCCTCTCAACTTTTTCCTAAAATGTATTTTTATAATAAAACTATGTTTTTATTTAAACGTGGTTTTATATACAATTTTTTGTATGAAATTTCATCTGCATTTGTGCTTCGTAGCACTGATAGAATCTAGATATTTAACATCACTGCTGAGAAAATAAAAATAAAAACAGATTGAAAAATTCTATCTGTTCCATGCATTCCCACAAAACGATATCACCTTTCTTTTATCCTAAATTTGTATCACTTAATTTCTACATCCTGCTATTAATTTTATATCTCTTTCTATTATCAGCCAGTTATTGCTGGAATTAACTTTAAGATTGAAAAGGATTGACATAGTCGATTGGGGATTAGTTTTTCCAATCCGTTTTTACCAAAATGAGTAATTCGAAAATTTATTTTTCAAAAAGTAATAAATTTCCAAAATCCATTTTCCAAAAATCCAATATTTCCCAAGGTACCGATTGTTGTCCAATCTGTTATGTGCATGCCACATCATGGCTAGCTAAAATTATATAAAGTCGAAACGACCTGTGCTTCTTTTGTATAATTTGTATATAGTATATAGTATAATTTGTATATAGTAAACATTCCAAGCACCACCTGCCCAAATCATCCGAGACCACCTGCACACAGTTTCGTCCGGTATGTATACTTTCATTATTTATTAATTTATCTTATCAGATATGCCAAGAAGATTCTGAATGACATGCGTGTAACTAATTTTGATATATCAACCGCAGCCAAAATCGCGCCATATTTTTAAGCTGGTCTACATCTCATTGTTATATGAACCTCATCCATGCAGACGAGCATAACGTTATTTACGAGTGAAATAAATTTATAATAAACTCATCATAACAATGAAAATGTATCCTTTAATTAGATCGTCAATAAGATAAACTTTGGAAGAAATGCTTTAAAATTTCTTTATGTACGACGAGACTCTTATGACGAAAGCTGGAAAATATATGCGTAAAACAAATTTCGTATATGTATATCTGACAAGCCAATTTTGCGCACTTTATCAACTCAGATAAAGTAGTCGATATTTTTTGTTTCTTGCGTATTTAATTGTAAAAGTATATTTCAGTTCGCTATGTTAACTTGTATCGTTTTCCACTTGTATCATCTTCATCAAGTATGAAAATTATAATAACGAACGAGACGAACTATACGATTAATTATTCGAAATAATCAAATAAAATTACAAAAAATGTCAAAACTAAATCTATATTTTCACTTAAATTTAAAGAGTACAGTTTATTGATGGGAAAAAAATGATAGGTTGAAAATGATGTAATATAAAGAATTTCATGTAAAGCATATATATATTTTTCAGTGTAACATTTTGAGTATACTTTTTTTCCATGAGAAACTTTCTCAAGTGATATCTCAGTCATAAGTACATTTCGAAGAAACATGTTTCTCCATGAAAACACGTCGATTTATTATATTCGCTTTTACTTTTACTATAAAATTGTCGCATATATATATAATACTATACATTGTTTTGTACTTTTATCAATTCGCCGAGCTTACCCCACCCCCTCCTCTCTAACATTACCCTGGTAAAAATCGAACTGTACGCAGAAGTGTACACTGGTCCAAATTACAGTTTTGGTACACCTTAGATACACTTTAACGGCGTTCGGGATGTATTTTGGGCCCCTGTACATTTCCCGTACATTCAAATTTTCAACATGCTATATACCCTGGTAAAAATGGAAGCATACCGCACGCTTAAAAGTACAAATTCACGCTTATAGTACGCTTTCAGTACGCTTAAAATTCAAAAAGAAGCGTGAATTTGCATTTTTAAGCGTACCGGTACGCTTCCATTTTTGACAGGGATACCTAATGTTATAATAACATTTCATAATACTTTTTACCGCGAATAGTTTCCCAGTAATCGGAAATGCATATTGAAAAGTTAAAAACGAATTAAAATGGATTCAAGTGGATTGAAATTGATTCATTTTCTATCCATATTAATGCACTTGAATCCATATATTAATTCGTTTTTTGACCTTTCAATGCATTATCGGTTACTGGGTTTCTTCTGTATCACATTGTTTATGGACAAGTGTCTGCAACCGAGCAAATACGCAGCGCATCTTTCATTGATTACGTGTGTGTGTATTGTACTAACTATTTCCATAATTAGTTTTTACATAAGTATAATAGCTATATGTCAAACAAAAATATTTTACAGCAAAATTTCTTCAGAAAAAGTATTTGTTCGGGGTGCAGACGCTTGTCTTAATTTACATATATATGTATAAATATATATATAAACTTATGTACGAAATACACGTTTCTCGCAAAATTTTCGTATACAAAATAGTTAAAAGTATTTGTAATTGTGTAAATACTGCCACTTGTCGTCATATTGCATAAAGTTCATTGCGATCTTACAATTTAATCTCTTCTCTACATCCGTAACTCCCGCACATATATACATACGTCAGAAATATTTTAACACTTATACAAACAATATTACGTTCGAATTTTATAATCAATTTTAAGCATAGTTATTGTCTTTACGAAAGTCTGATGCAATAGAATGATATTAGATGATTAGACTAATAACGCTTGCCATTGAAATGCTGAGCTTTCGATTGAAACTTTCATTATATGCTTAAATTTATCGAATGCATTTATCGTATAATTCTATATACACAGTTACAGAGTTGCAGTAATCGAATGAATTGTGCTTAATAAGTGATTTTTAATGAACAATTAACACTTAAAATAAACGGGAACTTAAAATTAGGATGGTCTACTTCTGCAAACTCATTTCGAATCGAAAATGGCACGAACCAGCGTGCGAGTATACAAAGGCATTCATTTTTTTATTTTTCAGAATAACTTATTACAACAAGTGCCAGTCTGCTGTAAGTATTATACTTTACCGATATAAGTTATTCAAAATATTTTCAATTCAAAAATAAGCCGCAAGTTATTAAACGCTCGCAATCGTTATTAGAAAGCACAACTCTTCTCTATACAGTAAACATATTGCTCAAACACATTATAAATATATACACGCAAAGGTCTCTACAATAAAAAGGTATTTTTCACGCGAATTCTTCTCGTGCAATTCATATTCTTATCGAAAAGAAATAAAAAGCATTGAAGCATTTATATTTAACTTTTCTTTAATTTCTTCTTATCACTGCTAATGTAAAATGCAATTAAAATGTCATTTTACTTGATTGGAAGGATTCAGAAGAATTCAAAGACAAAATTTATCTTCAGTCATTCAGAAGCATTCAAGTATTATAATTCAATACTTTTGTAAGTAATTAAAAGTAATTAAAAGTACTTTTATTTTCTATACTTTTCAACAATTTTCCGTTTGGTAGGTAACAAAGCTCAATATTGTGCCGTTTTCACATTTAGACGAGAACACTTTCCAGTGTACGAAATTAACTCATAAAGCCCCTTTAAACAACCCTAATAAATTAATTTGTCGTACTAACCACACATACTGTACACGTTATCTTTACATATATTTAAACAATTCTCTAACTTAATACGAATAAATAGATCTCACGAGGTAGAACTTTCATCGACAATTTCGACGAATTTCAAGTACTAAAAACAAAAGTGCTCGAGTCGACATTTAAATTTCGACTATTTGAGATAGCACTTTGTTATCGAGTAAACACTTTAGAACACGATTAAAATGAAGTGAAGAACGTCGATGAGGTCGTTAATGTCACTAATGTCACCTATCGTTTTTTTCTTAACTCCGATTTTTTTATTAACAATCTGTCTCTTATTGAGACAATAAGTAAATTCTTTTTACTGTACAGTTACGTGTTCCATTAGAAATTCTCCAGCGAGCATTCTAATTTAGTTTTGTTACATATTTAATATGTAGTTTATAAAGAAAAAGAGAAAAAATAAAAATAATTTGTAATATTTGTATTGATAATAACTTTGGCACTATATTTGTTCTAATCTTGTAGAAGTTTATGTTTCTTGAGCCTGCTGTATGCTCTTGATACAACTTTGATTAACGTTCTTAGTAGATTATGTATAAGTTGATTTGGATGATTTTGTAGTCTATTTGTGTATTTTTTTATAACAATTCTTTATTTCTTCTTTGACTGATGGCATTTGCAGATCATTATTTACGAATGATTTCGTTTGTTACGAACCACGGAGCATTGACGATATTACGTAGAACCTTAGATTGAAATGTTTCCAAAATTTCTACATTTGAATTTGAGATAGTGCCCCATAGTTGAATGGCCGTACGTCGAGATTGGCTTAAATATAGTTTTGTACAGAAGTAATTTGTTTTTGATAATAAGCTCTGATGTTTTGCAAATGAGCCAGCACATGTTTTTTCATTTTTAGATCTAGCTGCTTTCGCTTGGTGAAGATGTGCTTTCTCCAAGTTAGTCGGTGGTCTAAATGTATTCCTAGATATTTTATATAGTATCGCTTTGACGAGGAATAAAGTTGTCATTTATATTTATCCGAGGACAGATATCCTTTTTTAATGTAAAATTTACTTGAACAGATTTACTTTCGTTAACTTTAGTTCTCCATTCTTGAAATGAGGTTAAGTATGTAGGTTTGTATTTTTTTAGACGCAATGTTTGCATCTGTATGCCTTGTTTTTATTCTTGTATCATCTGCGTAGGTTGCTGTCATAATGTTTGGTGATGTTGGCATGGCAGCCGTATATAATAGATATAGTGTTGACCCTAGGACACTGTTGGCCCTGGGGTACTACTCTTTTAATTTCAAACGTTTTATCCTCTAGATAAGATTTAAATCAAGTCTATTGTTTGTGTATGTGTAGTGTATGTTGTTACTCTGTGCTGCATTTGCTTCTGTTTGTTTATTCTCTGTGTTTTTGTTTTGACTTCTTTGGTTTGCCATTGCCTGAGCGTATGAGAAGTTTGTCATTTGAATGTATTTCCGTATTGCTATTTAAATTTAAACTGGTTTGATTTTGTTTGTTTTCTCGGATTAACGCTTTTTCTTTTAATGCTGGGAAGAGTTTCTGTTGCAATAGTTTACGGGTTTGGCACCCTTTGTAACTCGCAGTATGGTTTCCTTGGCAGTTTGCGTATATTGCATTGTTTATTTTGTTTTTTATGGGACATGGCATTGTGGAATTTCTCATTTCAAATTTCTTTGTTTAAAATTTTGTTATCGTATGTAATAGTTGTTTTACTTTATAAATATCTTGGTTGTTTGGTTTTATTTCCAGCTCGACTGTAAAAAACGGTATTGGTGTTTTTGTGATGCATTTTCTTCTTTTAGATGGTACGTGTAAAACTGGGGTTTTCTCTCTTTTAATCCACTTACTATATGGGAAAGTATTTTTCAGACCTTAGCGATTGTATTTTTATTTTATTTTGCCCCCAGTAGTTTGATAATGTAACTGTCCTTAGTTTAGCTATCTGTTTTAGAAGATCTTCTAATGGACGGATGTTTTCAACAATATTTACAAAAATGGGAGGAGATTTTATTTTTACTGCGCTTTCCTCCATTGCTCATCGTTCTTATTATCGCTTTCAGCCCGCAGCAGCATATAATATTTGTTACTGGTCTTTGTAGGTGCACTTAACCAGTTTCATATTTGTGCTTGCCTTTTGTTTATTCTTTGAATTTGGTTTTCCGGACTATTCTCGGTCTTTTGCCCGTTGCAGTTTTCCACTGTTCTGTGGAATTAGTTGTTGTTTGTGATTGCACTTATTCGCAGTTCAAATTTTACAATTTGGTTTTTAAACTAACTTACCATTGTCCGGAAATTTGAAAATTTACGGTGTTTTCGAGTTACGAGTTAAACATCAGTTCGACTGTTAGCGACTCGACTCCCTAATGTAAAATTATAATGTACAATTATAAATAGTTGAACAACATTATAGACTGTGACTACTTCGATAAAATCTTACAAAAGATTTAAAAAAAAAAATATATTAAAAAAAAAAAACTTATATGTATAACCAAGTACGTCGTAAATAAGCCCGCTGCGTCGCATCTAATCGATGCAGCCTGAATGAGCTTTGAAAATGTCTGCTATCAATCTGGATAAGGGGGTACTGTTGGGCTTGTATGGGATCGTTCTCTCCTGATAAAAATTTAGAAATACGTGATAAGTATTTCTAAATGATGGAAGTCTCAAGAGTAATTTCGTGAAGCGCTGCTCCGCAGAGATCTCCACGTCGACAGATGTACCTTCACGTCTAGCTGCATATTGAATTGTATATTCTTTCAATATTTCGTAAATCCTTGTCTGAATATGTTCCACGGGGCGACGGCGTGACAAAAATCTTAAGTTAGGATTGAATAACATTAAGGCCCTAAGAAGGAATACGTTATATTAGTAACATCCGTACATACATATATATATATGCATCATATAGATGAATATCTTTGTCAGTATTTATTATAAAATGTAAAAAATGTAATCGTGGCCCTAAGAAAAATAATGTATTTTTACTAAATATGTTTACAGTATAAGCATTACTCACTTTAAACAAGCACACTCAGCTTCTTGTACGTCGAGCTTCTTCATCGACCATAACACTGCAAGTGTCCCGTATATTTTATGCAATGGTTCGTCGAGGACAGTTGATTCTAAATGCGACGGAAAAAATGACAATACATCTACCCTCTGGTATTCCTTCATGAAAGCATACACAAATGTTATCAACATAATTTCGTCGCATGCTGATTTAATCATGAGTTCTCTATCTTCCTCTGGAAGGGCACTGAAATACGGGATTTGATTGGCCCATTCTGTCACTTGACTCACCTGCACGATTTCGTAAAAATGAAAACGGTTAAATATTAATTTCGAAAGGACATAATGAAATTTATTTTTTAATGAAAGAAAATTATCTGTTATTAAAAGTAAACTGGACATTTTTACATTTTATTTTGAAAAGGTCGCAAGGTCGCAATGCGTTATACGCAACGAATCATTTCTAGTCAAATCGCAATACTGACAAAATTGATTAATATATAAAATATGTTTCGTTAAGATTAGTTTGAAGATCAGTATTTGTTTTGACTACCAAATTTTCTAATACTGTCATTTAATGATATCAATAAACCGTAGTAGATTATTCCAGTTATTAATTCGTTATGCGCTGATACATTCTAATTATAGCGACGTCGTAAAGGAAGTTCTGTAAATACAATTATTATCATTTTCAGAAATGTTCACGGAAAAGAAAAAAAAACGTTTAATCAGTAATAGTACATTTCGTAACAAGTAGAGGAAACACAATTTCCGGCACCAAGAACAGTGTAGGAAATAACCGATAGCTGTAGACCATTTCCGAGCAATTATGACAATATGAAAATAAATTGGCCTCTTATGAACTTCCATCTCTAAAACTGCCGATAAAAATTCATGCTTGAAAGCCGAAAAGGAAAATTATTTTCATTTTTACCCTGGAAAAAAACTTGACGTCAAATTTTCTACCAGGGTACTGCGCTTATGATTTGCTTCTGCTATTTTTCTCCTTTTCATCTTTCACAAACTATCATGAACAATCACGATATGAGAATTGGCGAAAGTGCATTCGTGAATGCTTACTAGGAATTTACGAAGCCATTTTATATATATACAATTATACGTATATGTATATAAGTTTCAAATACACTTCTGGATTGATTGTAATTTTTCAAGGAAGTAGGTCATCATTTCGTCCATACACCGTTTTCGTTAGAAAGAGTGTTATAAGAAAATAATTGTTTACCCGGTAAAGATTCATTTCAAACGGCTTTCTCATCTTTGGTAATATAAAAAGCGAACTTACGTCATAGGTGGCGCCGGTTTTGCCAATAACACGTTGATATTCCATGAGTCCGTTTATCGTTAAATTCACGTAGTCGGCGGAATTATAAACATCCTCATTGTCGCTACTGGACACCGATGTGTGCAATGAACTGCTGATATAGCTAGAATCATTTGAAAAGGGTGAACTCTCACACAAGGACCTCGAAGGAATTCCGCTGCCCGGTGAAGAGATTCCGCTGAACAGGTAAGAAATTCCGTTGTGCGGTGAAGCAATTCCGTTGTACGGTGAAGCAATTCCGTTGTGCGGTGAAGCAATTCCGTTGTGCGGTGAAGCAATTCCGTTGTGCGGTGAAGCAACTCTGCTGTACGGTGAAGGAATTGCGTTGTACGGTGAAGCAACTCCGCTGGGCGGTGAAGCAATTCCGTTGTACGGTGAAGCAACTCCGCTGGGCGGTGAAGCAATTCCGTTGTACGGTGAAGCAACTCCGCTGTACGGTGAAGCAATTCCGTTGTACGGTGAAGCAACTCCGCTGTGCGGTGAAGGAAATCCGCGGTGCGGTGAAGGAAATCCGCTGTGCGGTGAAGGAAATCTGCTGGGCGGTGAATCAAATCCGCTCTGCGGTGATGGAATTCCGCTCTGCGGTGATGAAACTCCGCTCTGCGGTGAAGAAATTTGTGCCAGAGTTTTATTACTTATTCTCGGTCGTTCTTCTTGGACGGCTTCCCTTTTCATTCCCAATTGAATGCACTTTTGGTAACGACAGAACTGACACCGATTTCTCTTCAACCTGTCAATGACACAGTTTCCTGTGCTTTTACAAGCGTAATTACAATGTTTTCGCACGGTCCTCTTGAAGAAACCTTTGCAACCTTCACAGCTACAAACAAGAAAAAAAAAAAATATTTACGTGTTTCATATAAGAAATTAATGGAACTTCCGAATGAAAAATATTGTTTGAAAATGTTGAAACATGTAATACAATTTAAAAAAAGAAACAGCTATATGATAGCTATTCCTATATATATATATATAAAATCGGAACAATAGTTCAGAATACTATATAAACTAATAGTGAGTCGTCATATATATTTGGAGTGAATTAAAACATATTAAAACTCGAAGTGTACGCGGACGTGCACACTGGTCCATATTACAGTTATGTTTAAAAGTCTACGATTTTTAATTATACGTAAATATACAGGGTGTCCTATTTTAAACACAAAACCCAATTATTTCGGAAATTACGCGTTTTAGAAAAAAATGTTTCAGGCAAAAGTCTTAAGGTTATTATAAACTTGAAGGTATTATTTCAAAGTCGAGTTTATTTTTTTAAATGGGAACCTCTACTTTTGATCTTGGATTTGAAAAGAGCGGAAAATTTTACGTTCAAAACGATATTTATACGGTATTTTCAACAAGGTCATGGCAAGGTCGAATGAAGGTAAAATTTGAGAAAATTGTTAAATTATGATAGCTCGACATAGAGGTGGGAAACAGCAAAATGTTTTGGAAGAAAGATGTCAGGGATGGAAAGAGCCACATTCTGATACCAGCCACCTTAATATTGGACTCGATTTTGAAGGTTATTCAACAATTTTCACAAATTTTACCTTCATTAGACCTTGTTGAAAATATCGTATAAATATCGTTTTGAAAGTAAAATTTTCCGCTCTTTTCCCATTTAACAAAATAAACTTGACCTTGAAATAACCTTTAAGCTCATAGTCAAGATCAAATCAAGGTAGCCATTGAATAGCCCGGGAAAAATCCTTCAACTTTTGTATGAAACATTTTTCCCGAAAATGCCCTCTCGCTGAGATAATTCGCCGTCCCGGGACTTTTGGCGGACCCTGTATATGTGTGCGCATCGGTACTTAGGGCGACATTTTTGGCGTCGCAGCGCCATTTTTTTTTCATTTTTTCCACCTTTAAGGGTCCCCATAACAACCATCACGTATATTAACAGGGTCCCAATAACTACCATTACATACATAAAAATGGTAGTACTTGTGGGGACGGTCCTCATAAGTACCGCACGTCCGCACAACTGCCATTACGTATATAAAACGGTCCCCATAACTACCAATGTGTAAAAAAAAAAAAAAAAAATATATATATATATAACTTATTCGTCAGCTGCTATATAATACGTTTATCCGTGTATATTGATGCACTCTGTAGAGCCTTGAAATGACATCGTTATTCAGAGAAAAGTACATAGTTTTTTACCTGTAAACTCCATAATGTTTTCCGCTAGCGTCGTCCGTGCATACTTCACAGAGATGTTTCGATGTACCCGGAACTGCTTGATGTCTCACTGGTAATGGTATATTGATCGATCCATTGCTTGGGGTTGATACATTGCTGGAAGTCGATCCAATGCTGGTGGTCGATCCACTGCTGGTGTTCGATACATTGCTGGGAATCGACAGATCAATGCTACGATCACTTCCTACTTTTAAATCCGCCATATTCGAGACATTTTGACTGCAAAAAGAATTCAAAATAACATATTAATCGTTGAATTTTTCGACAAGCCGAGTCAAATTGGGAACTAAGGTCCTTAAATAAAAGAAATATTTGACGTTTCGATGAGAGTCCTCATCATCTTCAGAACTGTAATCGTCGATTCGCTGTTTTACAGACTGAACCTTGCAGAGTATATATCACTCCTGCACAAGTACCCCATATAAGCTGCCAGGTATACCTTGTACGGGACTCCCGGTGCAGATGTATACGAGTACCAATAAGTACGAGAGCTGCAGATCGTCCTAAGACGGCTATATATTTGTCGAGGATGTAGGAAACTACAGAACCCTAGAACAAATGTAACTAGGTGGACATACCGTGCCAGTACCGCTCCAAAATTTTTGGTACTGTCTCGCTGATAGCATATTAGTACTAAATTATAGTAGCAGTATGAAACCGTTCTTGTACTAGAAAGAAATTCGGCTGGGAATTGGCATTTTGACACTGTGGGGCTGTAGGACTGATTAGCGCCTGTCATTTAATTGTGATTGTGCAGGTGCTTTCGACATTGATTTAACTTTTGACGTGCTCTGTTTTTTTAAGAAAAGAAGGAAGATTAAAAAAGCTCATGTTCACTCAACAATACTTCTAATTGTTCTAATCGTGCTTCCAGTTGAAAAATCTTTGATAAGCTACCTTTCAATAAATGTTTTCAACCGTGTACCTCTTGCCCTTTATTGAGGTTCGATTCGACATTATTATGAATCTAAAGCCATAACAGATCAGCATAAGATCGAAATTCTTTTTTATGATTTATCATTTTAAATAAAACAAAGCTCTCTGAATTGATTGTCAGTGACAGCCAAATAAACATTAATTTCTGCGACAATATTATAAAATCATATCAATATATAAACTGTCAATGATCAAAATCCGATTCGATCCACCAAAATGTAGCAATGAATTATTAATACATTTATTCTGTACTAAATTACCATAATTCGTTTGAGATATTTACCTAGCAAGTATAATGTGTAATTGATGCGACAACTCCCTTGTAGAAATTTAAAACTGAATGCCTTAAATTAAATTAAGTAACTTTATTAAAAAGAAAAGAGATAAATCAATCTCTTTCTTACCATCTTCTTCCTAGAACCTCCTACATTCATTCAAATCGTCGGAACGTCAAACAATTTACTGATACCATCCAAAATTACACAACTTACATATTTATATCGACGAATTAAAAGGAAAAAATAAAATCTAAGAAACATTTTTCTGACTTATCGACAGTTGGAAAAAACCACACTAAAAAGTGTCACTACTACTGAAAACTAGTAGTGCCACTACCGAAAACTACTAGTGCGCAGTAGTAATTTAAGGCATTCAGTAGTAAATTTCTACAAGGGCTATAAAAAATCGCTTACCATTGATATAGTAGGTTGTTTCCATAGGAGGCTGGAAAATATTCTCTGCTCATCAAAGTAGAATTCATTATATGTGCCTGATACATTTGTAACACCTGGAAAATAAAATTTGATTATTTTTATTATTGACAAAATTAATGGATCGACTGCCATAGTTTTTATATATATAGTTGAATCGATTTTTAAGGTTTTCAGAAATATTGTGTGTTGCGTGTGCATGTGCATGTGCGTGTATATAACTATAACATAATACACAGTTTTAGACGTTGCAATTAATACGAAAATTTAATGAATAATTTCTCAGGAATCAGCATTTCTCGCTTCTAATAATAAAACGATTCAATTTATTTTGGAAACCATTATTTTTATATAAATAACTTACTTAATTCCATCTGCCGACAAAATATGAGAAGAAAAGGGGTTTATGTGATTATATTTTCTGGATGTTTTGACATAAGTAATTTTCAGAATTCTACTTTCAAAAAGTATTATATTATATACTTATAAAAGTAACTTCAGGACTAATTCGGTTAATTTATGCATGAATGTTACATTTGTGATCTTCATTTATTTCTTTAATTGTACAAAATTGCAGAAAACCATTATAAAAAATAGACTAAACTAAGAGATAAGAGGAATAAAAAAAAATAATCATATAAATGTATACACAATTATTTAAAATTCATCATATAAATCTATAAATCTACCTCCGTTAATGTACTGTCTTCATTTATTGAAGAAGTTGAACTTTCTGACCATAAATTGATAGGATGCATAATCGAATGTGCTAGACCACATCAGAAAATGAAATTCATCAAAATTCGAGATTTGAAAGATTTCAATCAGGCCGAATTTTATGGTGTTGCATCTCGTTATCCATGGGGGGAAATTTCGAATTTACAGGATATTAACGAAAAAATACTATTTATGAATAAAGCTATAACTGATTTATACGATATATTTGCACCTATAAAGACAATTAGAA
>JAPYZR010002674.1:0-31703 GCA_030522945.1 Trichopria nigra
AGTAGTTCATCAGTCACCTACTGGCGGCGCTCGAATCAGTCGCAAATTTCGGCTCGCCGAAAACCGGGAACTGAGCGATCTCCCTACTAATCTCTGGCGATAGTTATATGATAAAGCGATCCGGATATAGACCATATAGACTATACCTAGTCCTTTCAATGGACGTCACATACAGTCATATACTATAAAAAAAATTGTAGATGATCCGCTGCGTTTCACGACCAATGGGCCATTTTTTTCGCCACCCTATATGTATATACGTCCGAACGTCGAGACAAAAACTAAATCTTCAACTATACGTGCTTTCTATAGATTCCACGCAGTGTCAAGTACATATGTATGTACTCACTCTCCACGAGAAGCAACTGTGATAAATAAAGTACGGCATCCCAGAACAGACGTTTGAACTGCAAGAAGTGCCGCCATAACACTTTTTACGACGCAGTGTCACCAACTTTTGCTCAAAATAAAATTATTTTTTATCACGTGCTCCAGTGACTGGGATTACCCCTTCTACCTACTGTCCAACAAGACTTTCAACACCCTCTTTAAATATTTCAATAAACAATTTGTACGATTACATTCTGTTCCGCAGTAAATTCCAATGCACGATTCATTTTATGGTTTCCTTCGTAATGTTGCATACATTTTAAAACTCATGTCCTTCATGTATATCATCATCATTATAATATTCACCACCCTATTGGTGTTTCGGTAACTAACCTTTGATTGGTTAATAAACCTTGAAAAATCATTCGATTACCGTCAGAATTAAAAAGTATGGATTAATGTGCACAGCGTAAAGTGCAATTATTACCATCTTTGAAATAATCAATTATTTACTTTTTCAATAAATTTAATTCGACAAATATGAAGGAATAGATTATATGTTGTTTAGTACCTCTTGCAGTTTTAGGATGATTTTCTGTAATTATAATACTAATAAAGTAATAAAATAAAATTAAACTTATTCATAATTATTCAGTACAAATAAATTGGCTTTAATTTCCAGTTTTATACAAGATTATACAAGGCAAACGCAAAGATATTGTTTTCCAAACCAACATTAATTTTTTTTATATCTTAAAGCGACTTACAAGAACAAACGTGAAATGTACGCTGTACATTAATAAAAGCAAAGAAAGAACTATATACGTAATGTAAGTAAATCAGTTATCCAATATCTCAATGACTTGAGAGTAGTTACACTTGCAGGATGGGCATGTGTTTTCTTTATAATCCTTAACACAATTTGCACAGATGCAACGATGCCCACAAGATACGAAAGCATATGTGGATATACTATCGTCACATACTTTGCAAAGTTTCCTATTCACAAATCTCCGTTTCGGCTTTGCACCTAACATTTGAAATATTTATTTTTATCATTTTCACATAATAAAGATAATTTTGATTGGCAATAAATAATTAAAAAGTTAAAAATTTTAAACAATAAGTTGTACAAAAATTTTGATACCTTTGCTATTTTCAGGTTCCAAAACTTTTTGTTCCAATTGTAATTTTGGTGTCGGTTGTAGTGTTTTTGGAAATGAAGGTTTCGGTGTAGAAATTACTAACTCCATCAAACTTGGAACAGGTTTTGGAAGTGATTTTGGAAATGGTGCCAATCTACAAATATTGAAAAATTTAATTGTAATTGCCCCCTAAGAAACCTAAAAATTTCTTACTTGTCAAGAATCTCAAAGCAATAACTGCATAATGGATGAGAAATATCTGCCAAAGGTATGATGCGCAATTGTTTGAATTGTTTAAGGCAACGATGACATTGACAATTTGGTAGTGGCATTGAGGCTCTTGCTAAATCTTCAACGCTCATGGATGGGAAATTGAATCCACTGCCAGTTAAGGTACCACACGCATACTGAAATCAAGCGTCATCGCCTTATCCAAATCAAAAGCAAATAATAGAATTAATGAATTAAATATAATGCAAATATTTACCAATAACTGCTTGTATTTAGGACGATTGATATTTACGAATTTCCAGATTAGAATGAGACGCAATAATTTCTTCTGGACAGATTTATGCACATTTTTTATAACAATTCTTACAATTTCAATTATATTTGTGTCGGACCATACTTCATTGCTGATTGCTTTATTGCCAAATTTCATAATGAAACTTAAGATCTATCAAATTGAATTAAAACTTCTTAAATTAAAACCAATTAAGTCTTAATCATTTAAGACTAATAAATTGAATAATAATTTTAAACACAAACCTCAGTCCCCCATTCAGCAGTTACAAGGTGATGTGATAAAATCTTTTTGTTTACAGCAGTAATAGCTGCTTTTGGCCTACGAATATTTGCTTGTCAATGAATATGCATTACAAAATTGTCAAATAAAAAACAAGTTGAAAGATTCTTACTTCACATCTCCCATCAGTATAAGATACAACAGATCGTACTTAACATAATTTGGTAACCGCGTTTGTTCTGGGTTAGTAGCAATATCTAAATATAATAATATACATGCAGTTAAGAAAAATAATTTTGTATTTCAACATTTCCTTGTTAGACTTTTCAAGTATATTTACCAAGGTTGAACTGAAATTTACATTCAGATACAGACACATTTCCTGATTGCAGTAGATTCCTTGTATGCTGATCAGTTATAAACATTTCTTCGATTGCTTTAGAAACTTTATCGTCAAAATCTAAAGCTTCAAGTTCCTCATTTATTAATATGGCATCTACAAAATCTTAAATAAAATTCAATATTAGAAATTTCATAGTTTTAAAGTCTATATATTCAATCATACTTTGCTTAGATCCATTTGCTACTTTCTTCACTTCTGATTTTTTATCTTCAGTATTTTCGGCTTCCACCAAAAACTCTATGACTAAATCATCTATTTCTTTTTGTTTCTCAGTTAATTTAATCCCTAGATTTTCTTCGATTTGTTTTCTAATCTTATTTGCTGTTAAGTTTGATAAATCTGGATTTTCGAAGATTTTCATAATTTCTTTCCTAATATCATCTTTAGATACATCGATCGGATCCGACATTCTTTATATATTTCTAGTAAATCTTTTCCGTTAGAATATTCAGCAATTCTACAGTAATTGTGTATATACAACTTTCTTCCTTGCTTTTTTTTTATAATAAAGGATAAAGGGCCAATGTCGGATATCCGTATATATACATATATATGTAATCGATGTGTACTTAAGTTTTCAAGGAACGAAATCAACTCAAATTCACTCAAATCTCAAAACTACACTGTAGGCCTTATAAAATTGTACGTATGAATCCCAATTTTATGTATAATATGTATAATATATGTATAGTATCATGTAAGGAAGCCAAGCGGACCCCCCGTAATCCGGCATTATAATTCGCGGAACGCGAAGTGGCACCGACCTCCTGCGGTTAAAAATTGAAAAGTGCGAAGAAATCTATGAAAATTTTGATGATCCATGCTCGATTAAGAGGCTATAATATATAGTCATTATCTTATATAGTCCGTAATCCATATGAACTTTGATCTAAAATTTATAACCTCTGTATGATATACTTAAGTTATTAAGTATATGCTAATTGCGAAACCTCCAAGACTTGAGGTTTTCTAATCCGTGTTGTGAGTGAAGTCATAAAGCTTGGGCGGCTTGGGCTAAATTCGAATGAACCGCTACCTACCTTGGACCGAATTGTGACACCGTACCTATTGTTGGTAAGCCGCATTATATGTATATATACATATCTAATTTTTCCATTGTCCAATCGCGACACGACAACGCGTTGCATTAATACAAATGTTCTATTTTCGAGGGCGTCATTCTCCATGGTGGAAATACACAAAGATTCAGGCCGCGTGTAGCGTTCCGCGGTGCTTTATAATCCTACTGTCCATTCCTATATCCATTCCTTTGTATATATATAATTAGAGCTTAAATTAACCGTTGAAACCGCACCCTCAAAAGATATATTCTTTTAACCCTTTGAAGCATACATTTTTCTTTACACGAAAAACAGCTGAAATTCGTTACTCGGGGGTTTTCGGGGTTGCTGATTACGAATCTGCCAGATTTTCAAAATTCAATATGGCGGATCCAAAATGCCGGACCGGTATGTTGAATACGTTGAATAGTTACTTGACTAATACGAAACTGGGTACTCGGGGGTTTTCGGGGTCGCTGATTACAAATCTGATATCAGATTTTCAAAATTCAATATGGCGGATCCATGTTGGCGAACCAATAATAACTTTATTTATTTTCGATAAACAATTTAGAACTAAACGACGAATACCTGTAAGTTTTACAGCCGCGAATTATGAAATTTTAACATTCAGGTTCGATATATTGAATCCGCCATTTTGAATTTTGAAAATATGAGGTCAGATTCGTAAACAGCGAACCCGAAAACCCCTAAAGTACCCAATTTCGTCATGATTGAGCGACGTTTTCGTCTCATAATGGTAAATACATTATTATTTCGTTTAATTTCCAGGTTATTTTCGACGAATTTGGTAAAACATATTTTATTATAATAATTTAGGAAGGGTATTAATATTATTACTTCGACCTATATACCAGAGGTTGGATCCACGTATTGAATCTGGCCAGAAAAGGGACCAACCCGTATAACCGAGCGAAGCGAAGGTCGCAGGGGCGAAGCCCCTAGTTTTATGTGTAATTCTGTTAACTTGTTCGATGGTACCGATTTCTGAATCCAAACAATTAATATAATTTGAATCTTGGTAAGCGACATCAGTTTCGACGAATCAATAAAAAATTAAAAAATGATAATGAAACAACGAATGAAATTATTATAGAAATTATGATATTTCGTCACTATACCATCAGCAGATGGTTCATTTTATTTTGCTGCAAATGAACACAGTGAAAATGAGTGCTTATCAGCTCAAGGTGTACCATTTGAGCAAATGCTTGATGACACCGATAATACTGCTTCATTTGCTGGTGGTAGTGGAAATGGCCCAAATATGGCACAGTTCCCAACCAAATTAAATTCCTTATTCTCAAATTCTCTTAATGCAAAGCAAATTTCAAATCCGGCCGAGGATTTAATGGGCCTGCCAATATTATATTAAACATAATGCATTATTAGAGACGTTTTGAAAACATATAAACATACACCCCTTAGGTTCTGATGGGTTATTTGTCTATCTCGGCTTGGAACGAGGGATTGTGTCACAATTAAAAAATGCTGACCGCTCAGAAGTAGACAGTCACCTATATTAGGTAAAATTGCCAAGAAGCAGTTCCCGCAATACTTTTTCTGATAGCGGCTTATCATGGAAAAGAGATACCACCAACTGTCTCAGATTTTCTAAATGATTTCATAATGAAAATAAGCTCTAAAAACGTTATTTTAAGGGGTTTTGACCAATTTATTTAATAAATTTGAAATGATAACAATTTTTGTTAAAGCGGATTCGTGTTCAATATAAAAAATCACTTCAGAAATGTACAATTATGTCGCTCCTTATTTACATAATATCTAAATAAATAAATAAATAAATCTAAAGTACACTTATCGGTGAAAATAATGATTGATAGACTTGAACAAATAAATTGGTAATATTTCGTCTATATAATTAGGACAGGACAATATGATCAATAATAAGTGTCGGTTATGGATACGCTTGTCAAAGATAAAATACACAAGTAACGTAACGATATGTGTAATATTAAACAATTATACTTGTTTAATAAATAGTCCATCTTTACATTATTGTAATCAATTGTCCTGCAATTTAACTGCATGTATAAAATTATTAACAATATCGCTTAGTTCCGTCAAATCACACGGCATTGGATCTTCCCAAAAGTACATATCATGCAGTGCCCAATCGGCATTAATTCTTTGATTTGGATCGATAGTTAATAATCTATCGATAAGATCAAGAGCACGGAGATCGTCATAGTATCCCAAGATCTCTTTGATCTATAATAATTTTAAAACGTACAAGTGATTATTGAAAGTGTATAGAATTGGAAATTTTCAAAGCAATAAAATGAGAAAAAAATATATATATATAAAATATTGATAATACGTTTAAGAGTAACACAAGAGGCAGCGATAAAAATAGAATATCGAAAATTTACCTGTCTGACTTCATTTGTCGGAAGTTTAAGTGTATTATACAACGGCAGGTTTTCCACGCCAGGCCATACTTCAGGCGTTATCGAGCCGCACAGATTAACAATAAACTTCAATTGTTCTTCGTTCGTAAGTCCCGCCATAAGTGGCAATCTATGGATTAAAAAGATATTTGATGCACATTTTTTTCACAATACTATACGTATAGTATAGGTAAAGATTTTTCATTTCCAATTCTGAAAGTATATTTGTAGAATAGTCGCGCAGGGGCATATGTCGTAAACTTATTACCTCGCCCAAAATTCCGTCATAATGCAACCTGCACTCCATATATCTGCAGGTGGCCCACTGTTACAGTCTTCCAGGAGTAGTTCGGGAGACCTATACCACAATGTCGTATCCACTTTGAACGAATTTGACCCTGGTTCTAGTGGTTTTCTAAACGCACGAGACAGGCCATAATCGGTTATTTTCAAAATTCCAGTATTCGTAAGAAGAATGTTGGACGGCTTCAAACTTCCATGAAATATCTTTATAAAAAGTAATAAATGAATCGCATCAGTAAGTTACGAATTTTCCATACATTTTGAAAATCTTATATACATTCGTATTAATTCAACAATTTATGCGCCACCTTATTAATACCCAAAAAATGAAGTCCATTTAATAGCTGCTTCATCATTTGTTTCACTTGTGCATGAGTAATTATAATGCTAATGTTAGATATCAACTGACTAAGATCAAGGTCACAGTAGTTAGATACAACGTAGTATGTTATTGTCGTGGAGCCATCCTGCGCTTCTGAAAATATACAATATACGTTATGCTAGATTACAATAAAGCAAAGTGTGTATATATATAATAGTTTTAAATATTATGTAAACAATAATATATTTGCACATACTCTTTAAAATTATTACATCAACATTTGAAATACATTTACATTTTTCATACTAAAGTGCACAAACAAACAAGTAATTGTAGATTTGATAGATTAATCATATAGTCTCTTATTAAGCTCCATATCGAATTTGTCACACTATACTCACTAGTCGTGCTGCGGCACATTTCGATGGGACGAAGAATATTCTCGTGGTCTATTTGTACTATAATATTGAGTTCCCGTATTGCTTCTTGAGGAAACTGAAAATCTCAAATAAAGTTAGAAACCTTGCATGGTATTATTAAAAAATATTTTTAAAAATACCAAAAAATACGAACCTTCTCTTTTGGAACTTGCACAAACACCTTCTTTAGCGTTACAAACGATCCAACCGGTAGTTTTTTCGGTTCCTTTTCTCTTGCCATGTACACATCCCTAAAATATAAGTAAATTTAATAAAGTTTTGCAATACCGCTATTTAATAGTATATATCCGACCTTTAATAGCCCGGTCGCAATAGATTTTTTTTTTCCCCACATGGGCTTGACTCGAGTAGTACCTTGCAAGAGTTTATACTTTTCTTTTTTTATTGAAAAAAGTTGTTACACCAGCAAATTTATTCCCATATATATATATATATATATATATATGCGAACAAAAAGAACTGAAAAAACTTAAAATTATAACGATACACTAATAAACCATTATGAAATATAACAATTGTAAATGAATACAATTACCCATAGGTGCCCGTTCCAATTATCGACATTATTTCATATCTCTCAAAATTGCGACAAAAATCATTCTCTTTTCTACTGACGGTTTCCGGTTCTTCCTTTCTTTCGGGATCGGCCATTGCTATTGCTTATGCAATAATGTGTAAATGCGTTCAACAAGTATACAACCAGTACAATACGAAGAAATAAGACGATAATACGATAAAATAAAACGTGTAAACAAATTCAACAACGTTGGAACAGTGCGAGGAATTATTAGCAATTGCTCGTTTTGTATCATGGGAGCGACTCGGAGTCGCTCCAAATCGCTCTAAATCAAAGGTTAGGTTAGGTTGCCAATGTTATTTGTATACCATCTGTATTGAAAAAGGAGCGACTCGAAGCAGTCCAGGTATATTGCAAAACGAACAATAATACTAATGAATGCCGGATCCAGGACCCATGTATGGGTCCCACTCTTTACATACGAATGTGTATAGAATGTATTGGGATCTGACATTTTGAATTGCGTCGCTATTCTGTCAAATAATAATTCAACTATACACAAAGCTTGTGACATATATTTAAACATAAATTTAATGAATATTTAAAAATATAGGTTTTAATATTTGTTATTTAATAAATAAATTGATATTTATTAAACATTCAAAATGAACAACTTTTTTCGTTAGCAGTATGTGTTGGTTACGCCCATATGTCAGATCCCAATAGTCAATCACATGCTTGGTGGCAATTGTGACTATCGGCGAAATGTTAAAGCTTTATTATATATGTATATGTTATGTTGTATATATTAAAAGTTGGAGTTTAGAGATTTTTATAGCAAGCTTGAGAGTGAATTCGTATACTTTTTCATATTATATTTAGATTTTACTTTAAATACAGATACAAATTAATATTCGTTGGAAAAGTCCGGTTACTGAATAAATGGAAAAAGAATGAGTATATAATGTCTCTCAATTCGGGCGAATAAATAATTAAAATGCAAAAATGGAGTTGTACCTGCAGTTACAGAACGTGCGGGGCTTCCCCTTGACACTATTAATTCTTCAACTTACAAATGTTACCAACATTTTTTACCAATATATTTCGAACAATATATCGTGGGTAAAAATACCGGTTTCGATATAAGGACTCATGGGACTGTCTTATTGTAACAATAATTTAAAACTTTTGAAATTCCCGCAATGACCATCAGGTATACTTGTGGTTTGTATTGACCCTATTTTACCAATAATAGTAAAAATCATGAAACGAAATCCAACTGACGCCTATAGTATTTTAAATTTAAACGAGCTTGTTTATAAACAAACGTTTCATGTACACGTCTCCTTTATGTAACCGGTAATCGCTATATAATTTAGCATTAGAACATATACAGGGTGGGCTATTTTAATCGATCCACCCAAATGCCTCAAAAAGTAAGCGCTATACAAAATAATTGTTGCAACAAAAATTTTTCAGGGTAATGGGGTCCATCTTTTGTCATTATTAATTATTGTTAATAATTTTCGAAAAGAACGGGAAATTTTACGCCTGAAACGATAGTTTTTAAGAATGTGACCTTCAGAAGGTCAAATAAAGGTGAAATGTGCAAAGATTTCTTCGAATTGTTCAGGATTTATGGGCGAATAAAGGTAAGGTTTGGAGGCCAACGACCATCAGCTTCTTGACCTTAAAGTTAATTTTCAAGGTTGTCTTAGGGTTAGAATGACATTTTTTTTTAAGCACAATCTCCTTTTTTCATTTAACCTTGTAAAAGTCACATAATACTTGTAAATTAAAAACCATCGTTTCAGATATAAAATTTCCCGCTCTATCGATTGCCGGTCTTAAAAACAGGGGGTTCCCATTTCAAAAAAATCACTTTGACCTTAGAATAACCTCGAAAATTAACAAAGTTTACTTTTTGAGATATTTGGGTAGATCGATTAAAATGGCTCACCCTGTATATACAAGTTAATTAAAAAGTATGTAGAAGCAAAAACTTCAAAAAAATATACAATCTTTTTCATTATACAAGTTATACGGTATATGAAAAGAATCGCTCCTTGCAGTAAATAATATGACCGTCAACGATACGAAATTTAACGGTGTTTATATTGTATTAAAAAAAAAAAAAAAAACTCTGAGTTTTTGGCGGGCTCTCTGTGTTCATGAGTTGGCACGCTTGGTAGGGTTGGTACCGTTAAAAACACGTGAGCTACACCAGAGTGCACCCATGGAGACCAGAGTGACCGATCGGAAAACCTTCAAAAAACGAACACACCCAGAACGCATCGTTCCAAAAATTGTTTTTTTTTTTGCACATATGTATTTGTACACATTTGAACGAAAAATGTTTCAAAAAATAAATGATTAGTTGTTGGTAGCATCATTCAATGTGAACCAGGTAAGTATTAATTTAAATTGATTACATGCGTACATAATATAAAAAAAAAATACAAAACTGATTGATATATAACATTTATAGGATATCCCGCGCCTTTTGAAATTTAATACTGTATGAAAATCGTTTGGGCACTTTTTGAGGGCCATCTAAAAACGAGTTTAGATATTTTCACGTACCAGTTGAGATGGTCAACGACTGGTATATATAGCATTCAAGACACTATTTGAAAATTTGTACGTCTTATCGATTACCAGTAGTTAAGTATATATAATGAAAGAAAGAAAAAACTTTTTGAAATTTCTCATTACCTTTAAATCTAAAATATATAGAAGTACTAAAAGAAAGAGGAGAAGAGATAAGGTTTAATTTGCAGTAATATCAATAGCACTTTACATCAAAGATATTTACATTTTTATTGTTTTTTAATTAATTGACAAAATCTTGTATTCAAATGGACCTAAAGTACATATACATGTAATAAATACATTAGTAAATATTTTCATTAAGTATCTGAAAAAACATTGATCGTGTTTTCGGCACATATCTACCAAATTATTCTATATTGGCTGTTAAAGCTTCAACATTTCATGAGATTTAAATATACATTTAATATCCCACATATTTGAAAACTTAAGTACACTAGCCATTAATTTGTTCTTCAAATGTTAAATCCTAAATGTCGCATACATGCTTTATGTGCTTCGATAAGATGGCCACACTCGGGTTCTCCCTTTTCAATTATGCTGTAAAAAAGTTTATAATCAGTATACAGATATCATAATTTGAGAACTAAGTCTCAGACATGAATTTCATTATTGCAATATATTTCAAATAAAAATTGATTACATTTTGATATAACTTTGTCGATTTTTAACTGCAATTTACGCATTCTTGTAAAAATATTGTTTAACACATGTGTTAAAATATTTGAAAACTGTTATTTAACTTAGTAATGTAATTTTGATACTTTTAGAAGTACAAATATCTTCATGAATTTTACATCACAAAAAGAATACAATTTTCATATAATAACTAATAAATTTATTAAATTTTTTACCTGCCTATAATCATTAATTACAAAAAAATTCTATAAAAATAATGTATATTTAAAAATCTGTTGAAGTATGAATTAATCAAATAAAAGTTACTTTTAACAAACAAAAAAAAAGTAACATAAATATTTACATTCTCTCTTAAAGCACTATTAATTTGCTATTCGAGTTAACAGGCGTTGAAATATTCGAAATACATCTCAATCAAATGTAGATTTGAGATCAATTTTTCATTGCTCCAGAGGGCATATTTACCACATTAAGACAAAGTTAAAATTAGAACAATCATTGAATGTTATAAAATTCGTTGATCATTTTTACAGTGTATATATTTCCCTCAAAGCCCTTGAAATATTGATTGCTTTTAGGCTATGATAAATTAACTATATATAGATATAAGTTTTGAGAATTGTTAACAGACTTAACCTATAAAATTTTATTATATTAGGATTCTAATTATTTTCCTAACTTACCAAGTGTCACGAATTTTTTTCGTTTCGGGACAAGCGCAACATGGTTTCAGCTTTTTTGGTTCAGAAGTCGCTGCTACCGGCTGAATATCTATTTTTTCCTGACTTGCATTACTTTGACTATTTCCCATTTTCAATATTTAAATGTGTAACAGGAATGATCAAAAGTAAAAATTAACCAAATCAACTTTGAAATTGTTCGAAATGTCAAGAACAAGATTAACCTTGCTTTTTTGTGTTTCACGTGAGAAGCGGAAATTATAGCAATTTAGGCGCACACACAGTTTCCAATAAAATTTAAAGCCCACGTGACCTAAAGGTACACTTTCATTATCGTCAGTTTGCTGAAATTCATACGTATAAACCATATAAACATAGGATTTATTTATTTATGCTTTATATCTATAATTCCATAATAGAAAATATTATTGTTCCATTTATTTCATTCAAGGATGAAACATTCTATTCATAATTATTTCTTTTATATCTGCATTCATCCGTTATAAATATTATAAATTCAAAAGTTCTCGGATCACTCTCGAAGCAAAATTATTTAGATCTTTAAATTTCGATTGAAAACCGTTTAAGCTAATGAAAATTAAATTGTAAATTAATAAACAATTAAAGTGTAAATTAAAAATGATTCAAACGTTTTTTCAAAATTTAGGCTTTGGAAGGGTGATTCTAATATATAATCATTACAATCGCCAAAAAATACCGGTGACATATCGGTTCAAAATTTAATGAAACTATCCGAAATAAATTATTTTCTCTTATCTTGCAACAACTTTAATTTCCAAGCAATTATAGTGTTATCTTATAATGTCGTATGTTATTGATTTTAGAAAAGAACGAAAGCGAGTCAAAGAAAACGACAAGTATTAAAATTAATAATATAAAATAATGATCCTAATAATAGTAGAATTATTTATTTATTTAGTAAAATTGTTACGTCTACGCCTTGCATGTCAAAATGTCAGATGACATGTGATATTGCTATATCCATACCACGGTCCTACATCCATACTTATATATATATATATCTGAAGTAATAGGACATAAGGAATAAACAATTTTCTCTGATTTCTCCAAACATCTTTAAACTCGAGTTCTTTATTTCCAGTACGCAATATTATTTTACAAAAATACTAGTGACACATATGTTACATCTCGGAGTTCTTGCCGTTTTTACTAACAGCTACTTCACGCATCTATGATCCACTTAGTTGAGTGGACTAAGACTCCGTAAAACTCAATTCGCTGACCGCGGCTCGAAATCCAAAATTCGACATTTTTTAAATGATACGATTGATAATATGAAACGAATGAAATGAAACTCCTTCTATTGAAGGGCCGATCTTTTAGGCCTGTTGCATCGCGCGAAAACTTTAGGAACCGCATTGCCATGGGAAATTTGAAAACTGAAGTCGGAACTACTCTAAAACTTTATACTCTCATCGTAAAGGGAATGTACTGAGCTATATTGGAAACCTTTATCTTTATCATCATTACGTTTCCGAGGTTACGTTCTGTACAAAATTTATTTGCATTTTATCGTAATTTTCAAAACAATTGCTAAAAAGTTTAAACACTATTTTATCAAAATCACGCTTATCTTTCAAACTGTTTTTCAAATTAGCATAGCATTTCAAAGTATTTATCTCTATTTGTAGTAGTCGCTTTACTTGACCTTGACACATTTGATGTCATAATTATTTTTCGTCAATATCACAAAACGCTAATGTTACTTTTTAATAACTCTTCAAGTCATTAATTGTCTTGCGGACGGACAGAATTTAAAAATCAATCTCATTTATTGATTTTTATTAAGATTAAGCATAAAGTCTCTGAGGTGAGCCTTAATAATCCTACAAGTTCTTAGTTCAGCATTATGTAAAGTTTTGGAGTATAGTATTTACTCCAAAATACTTCAGTGAATGAAACTACAAAGAAAACTACGTTTTTTTAGTTCTATGTAATATTTCAATATTTTTTTTTAATATTTGTATTTCATCATTAGATTTATGGCGGTCATGTAAGTTGACCATAGCTTTTTATTATATATGGGATTAACCAGAAGTATAAATGGACTTTTCTTATCCGATGCTGAATTATTGTAAAAGATTAAAAGGTACCGGCGACGCTTAATCTCAAAATTTACCTTATAAAATGCACCATTTAAAACACGTACGAATAAATTATGTTAAAATTACTAGTTAGTTATGTAATATAAATATTGACGTATATAATTAAGAAGAACGTAACCTCAAAAACACCGATAAACTTCAACTTTATTAAATATACGCGACATTTTTAGAATTCTCTGCAATATCAAGGTTACAAACGTTATCTCACTAAATAAATTATTATTTTCTTTATTGAAACAAACGATTAATCGTTGTTAAAATCCAAACGTAATCTTACAATTATGCCGCTTATTTAATGAATAAATGAAATGTCTGCAATATGTTTTACGAAAATATCCTAACCTCAAAATTCTCGAGAGCGCATATAGGGACTGTGGTCTTAAGTCTTCAATCATTTTGTTATTTAATTCGAAATCGTTAATGACCTCGATAGTTTATCATATAAGATGAACGTAATCTTAAAACGGTGGAAAATTCAATTTTATTGTTAAGGACTTAGCAAACATATGTACAAGCATATACATATAAATGCAGAATATTTTTGTAGAGGCGAACTATATAGGCAACCGTATTAAGAAATGGCAGGCGGCGAGTAAATGATAATATTTTTGGTACTACATATTCGTTATTACACATTTCAATAAATCATGAACAAACTCTCCTCAATACGGTTCGCCTTGTGTTCCACCACTGTGAATACATCCTGAACGTTTTGTATATATGCGAGTGTGTATATGTTCAGCAATTCTTTTTAAAAAATCATAGCTGTATATTTTTACATATATTAGGTCTTCGAATGGTGACTAGTGTGACGTAATATTTTTCGAAATTTCTAACATCACGTTCATCCTAATCTCAAAACTCACGGGTTCCGCAGTGCACGCTTAAAACTTCCTTTTAAAACTCGCTTATTTACAAAATACACTATTTGTTTGCTCGAAATTCCTAAGTCGCTGCTTGAGCGCCAGTTATGTACATGCGTCGGCGCTTATAACTTGGTAGCGATTGGAATGATGTCAAATGTCGCGTTTTTGACGTCGTGAAATTAATCGACGCCGAGTCCACGGTTTCGATGGACCTATGAGGTACAGAGCGGTACGTCAGACCAATCTTCGGGATCTCTTGCCCCTTAGTAACTGCAAGCGAATACAACATTATTATAATAGGTTACGAAGATAAGCTCAGGGCCTAAACTAAAATTGCAAGGTATATGTAGTAACTGACCTTAAAAAGCCTATTCGAATCAAGAAAAGTAATCAAAAAAAAAAAAAAACAACACAGAAAAGGACACATTTAAGACAGAAATATTACCAGTAATTAAAACGAGACAATGTTTAATTGAATTTGTTCAAGATATACATACCGATAGTAATTAGGCTTAAAAGGTCCTGCTTTATTCAGGCCCATGTACTTCGCTTGCTCATCCGAGAGCTCCGTCAAATGTGCATCGAACGTAGGCAGATGAAGGGACGCCACGTACTCGTCTGTTACACAAACGAAATCAAACGAAATCATTTTTGTGAACTCTTTAAGTGTTCGACGAATATGCAAATAATTCAACTTACCCATTTTCTTAGGCAACAGATAAACATCACTCTTGTATCGGCCTTGAGGAGCATTGAAAAGTTCAATCAGCGCCAAAGCCTGAGTTGCAGCTGTTATCGATACGACAAAGGATGGAATACTGGAACACGAAAGATTCACCAGGCGGCCTTCAGCAAGTAGGACGATTCGCTTGCCATCGGGCCAAATTACGTGGTCTACCTGAGACCGAACTTTTTCCCACGTCAAATCCGGAGTGCGAAGGCTGTTCTATTATGCAAAGGACGAAAGAATTTTTAGTAAAAAAAGTTCCAGTTTATGTTTTGTTTTTTTTTTTTTTTTTTTTTTTTTTTTGTTTTGTTTTTTTTTTTTTTTGTTTTGAATAATAGTTATATAAAAAAAAAACTTACAATATCTATTTCTGTGTTACTGTGGCCCATGTTACAAACGATGCATCCATTTTTCATTTTATCCATAAAGTCGCGCGTGACCACATTCTTATTTCCCGTTGCTGTGATTACGATGTCCACTGTCCGAATCACTTCGTTTAGTTTGACCACTCGAAAACCGTCCATGCTAAATAAATGTTGAAAATTACATAAATCAATTATTAATATCAAAGTTAGTTAATTTATGTCTATCTTAAAGATACGAGATTGTCGTATAAAAAACTCAAAATTAGGTATCTTAATAAAGACGCATGTATTTTTTTTGTTAGGAAAAATAAATTAAATTTTTCAAACTCATACTTCATGGCAAAGAAATGTAAATCATGCGAATTACTCCGTTCATATACAAAATAGTGCATGAGTATAGCTCACAATCCCGTGCTGTGCTTAATTTGTACTCGTTTAGCTGCCCGGCAGAATGTAAGGACAATCAACTCGTTTAATTCGATAATTCGACGCATTTACTTTAAACGCGGTAAATGCAAAATAAACGAAAGCAAACTTTGGCCTACTTTTCGACTTCTCAATGTTCCCCCTCAAATTCTGATTACTTAAGTGGTAATGTGATTGGTTGGAAAATTTTCTTTTTCTTTTATTACATCAAATTGACATTTTAGAGGATTTAGAATGAATACTATATTGACCTGGAATCAATGGTACAATCGACTCGATGAAAGTTGAAATAAATTAATTTTAAATATGAAAGAAACAAACTTTAAATCCGTGAATCCCATTAAACTTGAACGATTAAATATTCTAATTTAGTTTCATTCGATTTATAATACATAAAATAAATTATGAAGAGGGCCACAAAAAATCGCCAAAACGTTAAAGACGTTATTATTAAATATTTAAGATCCTCAAATCACCAAGACAAAGTACATATTTCATTAGTATTTGCAACACATATTTTTCTACCTAAAATTAATGTAAAAAAGTGAAGCATGCAGTACTCTTAAATTGTCTAAATTCACTCTTGTATTACTCCTGTCGAACACTTGTTCATTACAGGCAACATTACATACTTATCCTCTTATGTCCTTTGGTAATGCGACAAAGTGCAAAAACGTAATCTCAAAATTAAACAATAATCAAGTAACCAACCTTGCTTGGAGCGCACAAATCGGGTCGATCTCGGTGATATAAACGATGCATCCGAGACCTTTGAGGGCCTGGCAGCAACCTTTGCCCACTTCTCCGTATCCACAGATCACAACTTGTTTACCTCCAAACATCACATCCGTGGATCTTTTTAAACTGTAAAAATAACGTTCCATGTAAACTGGTGCAAATTCCATTGATGCTTAAAGAGATTTTGAGAAATCAAACCTATCTATGATGCTTTCGCGGCAGCTGTACAAGTTGTCAAATTTCGTCTTGGTAACACTGTCATTAACGTTCATTGCAGGAACGGACAGTTTATTCGCTTTTGACAACTGGTAAAGTCGATGAACACCGGTTACGCTTTCTTCGACAATTCCTGAAAGTATTATCATTTGATTTTCACTTAATTAATGAATTCTCAAGTCGCTGCTTTATCGTCGTAATACGTAAAATCAAAAAATCACCTCTGATCATCTTGAACATTGTATTGTACTTTTTGATCATGAGATGTGTGGCATCGCCTCCATCGTCAAGAATCATGTTTGGCTGCCAATTTTCGGCAGCAACGCATTTGTCGATGCACCACCAAAAATCCTCTTCCGTTTCGCCGCGCCACGCGAAAATCGGAAAGCCTGCATTGGCCAAAGCTGCGGCAACTTCGTTCTGCGTTGAATAAATATTGCATGCAGCCCACCGTATCTGGGCCCCAAGCTCAACCAGCGTCTCGATTAACACGGCAGTCTGAGCATTGATGTGGGTACATCCAACGATTTTTGCATTTTTCAAAGGCTGTCCAGCGTCAGTACATAGTTTTGTAAACGAATTGAAATGAGTTACATACAGTTTTAATAAAATGCATAAAATAGTTAGATCAATTTTCTTAAAATACTATAATATAATATAAGGTGCAACCTGGCCTTAAATTGAGGAAAGTGTTTGTGTTTGTTGATCGATAAACCATACAATTTTTCGATTATTTTTTTTTGCCTGTAATGTATGCACTGTTTAGGTCTCTTTATTGATAATCAAGCGTAAATTCTACGCCCGTTATGCAAACAATATTTAATAACATTTTTATTTTACGCCTGCAAAACGAGACGAAAAATTAATTTTGAAAGAAGCCCAAAGTTAGACTTCTTCAAGAGCTCATTGTGCCGAGTCTCATAAGGAGGATCTCTTGAAGATCCACATGCTGCTTGTTTTAAAGAATTGTTGTTCTTATACTTACGCAGTACTCGACAAAAATAATATAACCTGAAACCATTATCGTGGTTTTGATCTTTATAAAAGGTCATAAGTAAGACCTTACTAAGAGCTTTTTTGGCAAAGATCACAACTAAGACCTCCTCAAGAGGTCTTTATCGAATGTTACAAAGAAGTCTGGGTAGAAGATCTCTTGGAATATTTGTTTAATTTGTAATAAATTCTGAAATCTATCGAACCTTATCTTCACCAGCCCGTTTACGGAGTGCCATGATGCCAGGCATTTCTTGTTCGGCGATCTCAATCTCTCTACGACCAAACGCATGTTGATTGATATTGCGTACGCAGAAGTCTGCAAAGCCCTTCTCTGTCTTCTGGACTTTATCCCGAGGTGAGACGTCATCCTCCTCTGAAGAGCTCCCTGTGTAAGATGCTAAGGTAGAACCGAATATGAAAGCAAATGTACGATGATTAGCCTTTGATGAAAGATGAAGTATCGTGATGCATGACATGAGTTTAATTCGTAAGCTTGCCGCTTCATACCGGAACTATAGCTGTCGGTGCTGCTAGCAGAGAGGGAACGGCTGCGGTATCGACCAGTCCTTTTCAGAGCCCCCGACTTGGTGTCCTAGAAAGTTTTTCAAGTTTTTTTTTTTTTAATTAAAGCAAATATTTTCAATTAGATTAATTCTATTTCAACGATTTACTACTGGTTAATTGTTGCAAAGGAAGACAATTGACTACAAACACTACAGTTAGTGCGTGTGCGATGAATGATGTGAAAATGTCTTTTAACAATGTAAATAGCAATGGCCAAAATAATAATGATATTCTTAATTTGCTTGCAATTGAAAAGTACGATACATTCACCTAAAATGACTACAAAGTTATAGAGAAATTGTGTACAGAATTTTGCACAATCAGAAGTGTTTCTGACTTTCATGTAATATGATTTAAAAAAGTTTTAATTTTTTTAAAAGAGCTCTATGTGCATATTTAATATTTTTCTCTATGGAAAACTGCTGGCAATGCTTAGTGAATTAGTTATACAGAATGATAAAGATTTTAACATTGCTTATAAATAAATTGAACTCAATGTGGACCCAGTGAAAAATGATGTTAGATTATGTGGAGCTAAAATTATTATTAAAATAAAATTTAAGTTCAGAATTCATAATCATCTTATTAATCCAACGTATTACAAGTAGAACTTAGTCGCAGAGTTCCTTTACTACGTATAATTGATTAAAATCATAGCCTAAGTTGAAGCTTTCTAGTCTGAAGTCTAAATTAAAACGTTTTTAAAAATGATATTGCTTTACATAATAATATAGAAGATGAAAAATTGATAAAACGTTGAAAATATTTATATTGAAGAATACGTATATTGGTATAAACTGATATAAAATTTGTACATGAAACTATTAGAAGCAATAGATTTCATAACACGTAACAAAAATGTAGAAGCTGAAATATTGGACAAATGTTGAAATATTTTTATGTAACATGTACAGAATAATGGAGTTGCTCACCCATTTCCACGGATGAGAAACTTTTTTTCCCCTTCATTACATAAAATATTGAATGCCATGGATGAGGTGACTTAGAAGTATTCATATACAATGTTCTCCCAACTAGTCTATGACTTGTGAGCGAATGTTGCATAATATACTGTTATCGATGAGTATGTATATTAAAAGAAAGTTATATAATTAATACGTAAAGATATTAAAAGCGATGAACTTGATGTCCATAAATTCTGCCTGATGTATTACATCTAGCATTTGAAAAACAGTACTTATGGAGTATGTCTTTATTACTATTTTCTAAGCACTTTGAGTTATTTTCAAATAATTGAAATAATAGTAAATTGTTACTTGCTTTATAAAATAAAACATACACGCACATGGTGTAAATGTGTAGAATTTATGTATAGATTTGTATGTATGTTTTTCAAAATTGTCTTCTAGCTATTTGTTTGGTGCGCGACAGGTTTTACCATTTGCTTGTCTACCAGCTCCACAATCAGAACTACCATTCGAAAAGATTTTATATTTTATGTTGAATTTATTAATTAATTTTAATTAAAATTATTACAAATAAAAAGATTACTGTCTACCTATTTCTGCATTTTTTTTATAATCATCATAAGGTTGAGTTAAGTTAGATATGTCAAATTAAAAATGTTCTCCATTATACCAGTGATATTTGAATTGAATTATTTACTGAGTGATTATTAATTACTAAGTACAAGGTATTAATTTGACCAGTGATGAGTGATTAGACAAATTTATTACAGCTCTCTTATTACAGCGTGAAATATTGTTATTACTTTGTTAAAGTACATCGTTAAAACACAGGAATAAGACAGGGCATCATTTACCACAAGCATAATAGGTGTGAGATAAACATAGCGGATAGACTTGGGAGAGTGGAACACAGGGAAACCGATTTTTCCAGCTGTACCAATTGTAAAAAATTAGGTTGGTTTAGAGATGTTTATAATTAAGTGTGAAAAAGTGTATTTGAATTTAAAGAATCACATTTGTAAAATAATAGTGACAATTAATACATAAGAATTTACTTTCTTTTTCAATCATTACGTCTCTTTACCAAGTTCATCTTCTTGCATGGAAAATAAGAAACTTGTTGAATAATTTATTTACCCTCTAAATTTTAATTTTATTCTTTGATACTGAATTTTGATCGACTTTATGCTTGAATCCACTAATTTTGTTTACATAATTAGAAATGCATAGATTTATTATGAAATTATATAATAATTGTATATATTTCTCCACTAAGGTGTTCTTGATGCTCTGGTGCATCGCAAATAGTTTGGGCCCTTTACTACTGCAAGATTAGAGGGGTGGAAAGAAATTTATATGTATGTATATCTGTATGTAAATATTTGGTGAAACAGAAAAGGTTAAGTTGAAACAGTAAAAAGAGATAAATTAAATTAGAAAAACACATACGAGTAAAAGTGCAGACACAAAACGGAGGTTACACTGACATAAGTAGTCGTAGCACAGTTTTAATAGCAAAAATGAGATAACTTTTTAATTGAGAAGTGATGAGATTGTTGCAATTAACAGAAACATTCTAATTATATGTCGATGTTTAGTCTTATGAGGCGCTTTGGAGAAGGTCAAATGAAATTTGCTAAAAACAACAGAGTTTAGTTTACAATTTATGTTTCAAGCGATATATATATCGTTAAACATGACGATAAACGCCGTGAAGTATGAAACATGTAAGATGTAACGTATAGACTGTACTTTGTGATTCACAAATAGTCTTACTTACTAATTTGCTTCTTGCGCCGTGAAAGGCATTTTTTGATGCCTCAAGGCTCTGAAATCACAACAACGACATTTCATAATCGAAACGCAGTGTTCAACGCCGCAATATTGAACCAATGGTTATTTTTACGGACTCTAGTCCCATTTAGACAAGTATGCATGTTTTATCACGAAGAAGACTTTAAAAACAATAGTATAGCTCCGACTACGAATCACATGATAAGGGGATTCGTGCAAAGTAAACGCGAGAATGGAACATCTGCTGCATTGTTTATGAACAGCAGGTGCATCTGTTACAAAAAGTCTACTTTGACCTTCAAGCTTCCGCTGCAAAATTTCAATGACACAAAATTGTGTTTTGCTTTTATCAAATACCACATTCTCATTTTGCATCGGAGGGCTTGTTTAATTCTCAATTAGGCCGCTATTAGCATCGTTTACGAGGTCAACAGTTTGTTCTTGAACCTTGTCAGAGTGAATTATTTTAGTTTAAGAATCCGAATGTAACGATCATAATATAAAATCTACATCAAGAAATTTTGAAGTATCAGATGTATGAATTTTATCATTTTAAGCAAAATGTTAATATCAGCCTTTCTGAAAAGAAAAGAAATTAAAATAAAGTCACGAGTGCTCTGACGTAACCCAATTTATCAATAACGACGAGTGGATAAGAATTTTCAGGAGTGGGGCGGGGGTGAGGGTGTCAGAAAGAAGGAGAGGGTAAGCCGAGCTTTCATTTTTTTTTTTTTTTTATGGGTAGAATCTGCAAAGGTCAGATAAGATTACCTTGGCTAGCGAAGCGGGATCTGTCACCGGCAGATCCGTAACAGAGTTTCTGATCTCTTTCCCTGTAGATGACGTTTGAGAACCGTCACCGCCGTCGGCCATTTTCAGCGTTACTGCCAGAACACGTCTGTTCGTCGCTCGTCAGGCGAAAATCGTTTTGGTTTGGCCCTTGTTCCTCGAAGCGCCGTTTTCCGCGCCCGGGCGCTGCTGGCAGTCGCAGAGTGGGAGAAGTCCCCTGAACGCCATTGCCGAACGCAGGTTACAGGGGTCTTCTTCCCGGCAAAAAAGGTGGTGCTACAATGCTACAATACAGATCGTATGCGGTGGGGATTTTATTATTCAGGGGTTTCAGGAGAAATAGGTTATTTTTTAGATGCCGTTTTTATTTATTTTATTTCCGCCCGTGTAATAAATGCAGATTTATGTTGGTTTAAAACAAAAATTAAATTATTTCTTTTCTTTTAAATAAATTACTGCGTTTTCGCATTTGTTTATATCATTCGAATGTTTGGATTGATTTACCCCTTTTTTGTTTTTATTTTATTATATACGATACGAGTTGAAATTGAAAATTGAAAAATGAAAACAACACATACATACATGGTATTAAAATCGAATCTTTTCAAATTCAGCGCCGATGGATTTGCGCACATGCAGCGACGCCATTTGCCACCGGCAATCCCCTCGACGACCAATCACGACCAATGGCAGAAAACCGCCGTAACTGCTACAGATTGCCGATTGCGCATGGCAGAACAACACAACGGATCACAACGGATATTTCTCTTCGCAAATTGTCGAACCCGGACGTCTTCTGAGTTTGCTGCGTTCAGTCGACAACACGGTTATTCTACGTGAAGAATTCAGAGATACTGCACCCAATCCCTTTTGTGATCTTTCAACACTAAAATATCCTCGACAAAGGTAAGAAAGCGTTTTCCATGTTTTCGATTAATCTATGTATTTCAAACGCAACGATATTTCTTGATCGACAATCATAATTTTCTGTGCTGCTAATCTAGCCGCGTAAGACTTTTCACCGAAACGTAACGAATGAATTTGAAATCGAACGTTTAACGTGAAATCGATCGCGAGGTTTTCATTGTAATATTTTTGTAGATTCTCGAAGATTTGAGGTTAAGAGAAATAGAGTCTCGGGTTTCTGTTTAGAAAAGGGTGAAGGAAACGCATCGAGGCGCCTATATGTTTACTCGTCATTTCAGTTTCGGCAAAGCGCAAATTCGTTGTGTATTTCGACCAGTGAAGTTTTCGCATGCGTTGATTTAGATCGTTGATCGGGACTGTTTGCGCGTGCGCGAAACGCGGTTGCGAGGATTCACCGATTGGACAGTTCAACATTTTTGTTTACATGTCAAAATGTTTGTTTACATTATCTAACTCGTAAGATTTTGATTCAGAACGAAAATAGTTTCTGTTGATCATTACATTTATTATTCAAATACCAATTTTACAATTACTTGTACCGTAGTCGTAATTTTCTACTTTATCGTCTATGTTCTTAATTCAATTGAAAAGAAATAATGCAGCATAAAGGGGTATATAGATTCCATTTATTTAAAAAAGATCCACAGTATAATGCAACATTGTATAACAATTCATAGCAAAAGCTATTTCTCGCTTTGTAGCGTTACAACAATTAGGCTCATGTATTTATTATCGTTTATAAAAAGAAATCGTCGCTAAATTTATTCACAGTAGCTCTGCAAATTTACCGCTAACGAGTAAAGTTCAACATCACATTTGACGCAGTAGTATACACCGAGTATATCTTTGTCTCGCTGTTTCGCAAGTTTTTTTAGAAAAAAAAAGAATGTAAATACTCACTGTATGCCAGTGAGTTACAACGTCAATTTAACATTGGAAAGTCGTGTCCATATGTTTTCAGCGCTATTACCGTAACTAAATGCACATTTTATTATTGGTTCGTTCATTTGTTGCACTGAGATTTTCGTATAAAGTTTGCATCAAAGTTTTCACATAATTCTAATTTCCATTGATTTTTGATTTTGAAAGCAATCCTATTCAAGTAACCATTTAACTTTCACACACTTTTACATTTTACATTAACAGGTTCTGTATTGTTTCTTTCTTGTTTCATATATTTAATAGATTTTATTTTCCACATTTGTTTATAAAATACTTAAATTTTGGCTGGTGTGTTCCGCAAATACTCCAAATTCCAATAATAATTTATCGGAATTTTGCTGAAAAATAGCAAACACCTGTCGCATACAATTCAGATAAGAGAAATGATAAAAGGAAAGTGTGAAACGAATTATTTTAATAATCGTTTAAAACATATAAAAGTAGTGTAAAAGTGAAGGTAAAAAGGATGTTTCCAGATTTTTAGGAATTCTAGGCAAACTTTGGAAAGATATAATTTTTTTATAATAATTTTATAAAAAATTAAAAAATTATTTTTCTTCAGCAATATAGTACAAAGTGCATTAGCTATGGTGCTATTATCAAACATCATTCGTATTGTTTGAAAAATTACTTCTAAGTATGTTTCCTTCGAGGTTTTCAGTTTCCTTCAAGTCATTTTGATTTACATTAAAACAGTTGGACTCGGTAAATTTGTTACAAGTTTAGGAATTGATTAAGACTGAGGCATAAAATTGTGGTGTTAAATCGAATTAATCCTGAGTTTCAATCGTAATTGAAGTTATCCCCAGACATTGTTCAGTGCCGCTTCGTACGAAGCATCGTTTAAATTCATGCGAAACGAATTTAAACAAATATTAAATGACTTCCAGGGTCAAGGCTTTAGCTTTCAGACTTGTTTAAACCTCGAAGGCTTGTCGTTGCTACGCAATCATAGTAGAAATCGGACTGAATCTCATGATTTTACTCAGTAAAATCCAAGCGACCGAAGCCAAAGCAGAAATTGTAACACCGCCCCAGCCAAAGTCCATGCTCCATGATGGTACGAATTTTCTTGCTTTGAGAACATGGCGGTCAACTAATCCCCCAACAACGCCATCCTCCGGCCCGTCGAAAACTCGTGCATTGCGATCTTGTGCTCTTTTGCAGTGAATTATTGTCAGGGTAAACAGGGCGAACATTGCTGAAACATTCAAGATTATTGTTTAAATTAAGAAGTTCATTTCTTATTCGGTGTTATTTTAAATGTACATATAACTGAAGTCTTAACAGTATCGTTGAGTCATTCTATGTATTTGAAAGAAATTTAAGCCACTATTATTAATAAATTTAGTTCTGTTCTATTTAATCAATTTTCTTAATGAGATAATTTTATTATACAATTAAGAAATAATTGTATCGATAGAAATGATTAAAAAAATTCTTTTTTTTTTTGTTTAGTAACAGTACTATATATTTTTTATTTATTTGAATAAGAATCCATTCATATTTAAACCAAAAAATGGTTAAAAAAGTAGTAGAAATACAATAACTTGTTCAGCTGAAATTTACAGTGCACTTAAAAATTAAAGGACGTTGATAACAAATTTTTATTCCGAAGAGCATTCATCAGTTACCCCAATTTCAAGATACCAAATTTGAAGTTATCAAATATTAATTTATTATATCCGCTTTTGAAAATGGATTTCACACGTCAACGTGTATACATATATTTCAACGTATAATACTACCGGTGATAAAAATAATGTTCAGTATATGTATATACCAATGGTGGAAAGTGAGGCATTACAGAAACTTTGACCTTATTGGGTGTTTTGCAAACGTTGAAATAGTATACATTTCGTTACGAGTGGGGAAATGCATTTTTCTTAACAGTGCGGAAAAATCGTGTTTCCCACACTGTTTTCTTGAATAATCGTATTAATTTTAACAAATGTTGTAAGAAACTATTGTAATGGCTTTATCGTCGAGTTGAGAGAATTTTAAAACGTGGAACAACAATATTGTTGTTGTTGTTGTTGTTGTTTTTTTTTTTTTTTAACATTACCAGCTAAAAGGTACATTACACCCGTGACGAGGACGGCGGAGATTTGATGTCTGCACAGACCGAAACAGCCGATGATAATAGCACAGCCCAAAATGATCAAGCAGACCAGTGAGCACGAGATGCTTAAATTTTGCATTCCTGTAAACACATACACGATGACGTTGCGCGCATTTTATTATTTATATAATACCTCGAATATGCAATATGCGTCGCGGTGTGTAATGCGACTTACGATTTTGCCAAGCAGCCCGCATTTCCTCGTGTGCTTCATCCGGCGTCAAGTAATTGATGCATTTCTCCTGCGGGAAGCCTATGTGGGCTAAAAGTCGAATTTCTTCATCTGAAAAATTGAATTCAATCATTTTATCGTTGCCTAATTTTTTTTTTTTTTTTTTTTTTTCGTTTTAAAAACAAAAAATGTACACGCAACCTCTTCAGGACGAAATCAATGATATCAAAGACCCGAAAAATAAACGTTGCAGCAAGCTCTCCCGATACATTTCGAAAAGCACTGCTTCCAAGTTTAATGAAATGCTGGGTTAGCGTGTCGACTTTGTATACGTGGGCAAGAAAACGCGGAAATTGGGATGCCTAATAATAAATTTGCCGTAAAGCGAATCGATGAAAGAGTTCACTGGGTCTAGGTTATAACACCATGGAAGTTTGCGCGTCCCTTTTCAGCCATCATCTTGTCGTAGCCAACATTCCTACTGCTGATTCATGGCGTATTTCATCTCTGGGAAAACTCGCAAAAAAAAGAAGAAAGAAAGAAAGAAATCTTAAAAGAAATTACACGATTGAAATGAGTTTGACGATTATAATATGTTGATTGTCAAAGTTTATTTTTGACGTTCCTAACATCACGTATTGAATTTATAGTTTTGATTGAAATTATAGTTTTTTTTTACGCTAAATGTACCCGATTGAAGATCTTTCGACGCGTATTAGACGCTGACCCACTTCGCTAGCAGGAAGTCGAACAGCGTCGCGAGAATTACGGCGCCATCTAGCGGTGGGAATGCTTATTATATCGCGTCAAATCGTCCACATTCAGGAAAAGTTTGATAAAAACGTTTATTCGATCTCATTTTATCGTTTACACGAGTATAAGAAAAGTTTTGCTAGAACAACCGAAAGTTTGGCGGTTTTTACCAAATCTCGATAATGCAATAATTTTTAAGAATTTGACCTTCGTAAGGTTAAATAAAGGTAAAAATAGGGGGTTTCTGCAAGAAATTACTCTAATCTTCAGATAACCTTGGAAATTATCGTGAATGTCAAGATGCTCAAGGTAATTGGCACCCAAACCTGACATTAATTCACCCATGAATCGTGAAAGGTTCAAAGGAAACTGCTTCTGGACGATTTTTCAACGTTTGACCATTATTTTTGACGTTCACAAGGTCACATTATTCTTGCAGATTAAAAACTATCGCTCCGGACGTGAAATTTCCCGCTCTTTTCGAATCCACGACAAAAAATGGGGGTTCCCATATAAATATAGAATAATCTTGACTCTGATCCCCTGTTGGTTATTAACCTTAAATCCCGCCGAGATAGTCAAGACTTCCTTAATTTATTAATAACATTAACGATCAAGAAAGTAAGATGCTTGAGCATAACCGACATAATACCGTATAACTTAGCAAGAAAATAAGAAAATTGGTAAAACATTGAACTAAACGATAGTCAATTTGCGGTCCGCAATTGTTGTTTCGAATCGAATCAAATAAATCAGTCATCGCGAAATTAAAACAATCAAAACTAAAATTCTGACCCGTTTCCAATTTATCACGTTATGAAATTGTTACATAATATACTGACGTGGAATCGATCGAGCATGTTGTGCAGGGATTGTTTCGGAACTGTTATTTTCGCCTAAATTCGAAAAGTAAAAGACGCTCGGTGTTTTTTTTTTTTTTTTTTTTTAAGGTTAGGTTTTTTTTAAGGTCGATCTTAAGTTATATTTCGCCACGAGCCGCGTACTTCATTCAGCGTTTGCTCATTTTCCGCTCCGGTGCATCAGTCGTGTAGTTTGAGGTCCAAGGGAAGAGACCTTTAACGTTTCGAACCTTAAAGTCGCGTGAGTAATGGGCGGCCGAGACGCGAGGGATTTACCCTTGCGAGGGTAATTGCAAAAGTCGAAGTATATTTGCTACGTATAACGACACCGAGACCAATGTTTGGTCCACGCTTGGCGTGACGGAGGGCCATAAAAAAAGGGAACACCCCCCGAGGGTTCGCAATCGCTAGCGTAGATTCTACTTCCGTTTTTAATTTCCTAGCTTTTCTTTTCTTTTCTTTTTTTTTTTCTTTTTATATATAAAGAAGAGGAAGACACATAAGGAGGAAATCTTCTTTGCTCCCGGGCTCTTTTGACGCAAAGACGACGCGGGAAGAAAGCTCGTTATCGAATCCCAGCACGTCTCGCGCCTGGCACGTTTGACCCAGTGTGGGAAACTCGCCTCCCGCGACTCTTTTTCATTTTCTCGGCGGTATTGCTCGAAAAGCAGTCTTCCGGCATTGGCGTTTTAAAACTGCCTGGAAAATCTAGGAACGCCCGAGGGCATAATGTCGTTATTTGCACTCCATCGTGGACGATGGCAATTTATAGCTTTTCGCGAGAGTGCGCGGGTGTACCGGTTTCGCAATTATCGGCCGGTCGCCATGAAACGATTCTAGGGCTCGCTTTGCTCTCCTTATTGATTCGAACGTAGCGAGTCGTAGCGAGTCAACAAAAGAACTGTGAAATAAAAGGGCACGTCTTTATTGTAGAATTTTTCCTCGTTAAAGGACGAAAAGACCCGAAAAAAATTAAGATAAGAGGGAGTCCTCCTCTGCTGTACATCATCGAGACTCGGCGTTTGTCAGGCTCATCATGATGGTTTCCGATTCTATCGTGGATTGGAAAACAGAATCTCCATATCGATACGATATTTCCGTTCGTATGCCAATGTACTACCAAAGTTTTAAAACTACAACAGCCGCCGGATTACGTAACGAATGTGCCTTTTGGCGACTATATTCATTGGAAAAAGCGTCGTGTCGACGACGATATAGAATTGATCCAGCTGCGGAAGAAAAAGAATTACCTATATACAATAGCACATCTGCACGACCTACTTTTTTTTCTCAAAAAATACCTTCGGAGGTAGTTGCAAAGTCGAGCGACGTAATTAGCAAATCTTTAATACGAGCGAGGGTATTAAAAATCAAACTTTGATAATTTGCCGAACAAGAGTCGAGGGAAGAAGAGCTGCTCGAACTTGGTGGAGTGCAACGTGGAACAAAAGACTTTCAACGACGCGGAAGAGATTGTAAGTTATTATAGGGAGGTAAAAGGATGGAAAATATTTCCCCGACGTATTGTATACCAACGTTATATAATCGTTTGTGTGTACGGTCGGACTCATCCGTCGGCGAAAACGAAAACCGAATGGTCACGCGAGTTCCAAGTGGACTACTCGGCACAAGACCTCCGATCCCAATCGTTGAATCGATATTTCGAAGAGAGTCAAGGTAAAGGAGCAAAGCGTCCGACGATAAAAAAGAAACGTCCGATCTTTGTTACGCTTTGCCGCGATAAGGCACTGGCATTGTTGCGGGTGCGGGCGTCAACTCGAAATTAATGGACAAGTTTTAATAACCTCCAACTTAATTCGCAGACATTCCCTTAATAGTAATAATAATAATTTCGGCGCCTCGATTTCTCGCACAATAGCGGAAGGGATTCTCATTCCAAAAGTTTCAAGGAGAATATGACGCGAGGTCGTTAATTTTCGGCCATTTTTAAACGGAAACTAGAGCGGACACCCGACCAGAGAGAGAGAGAGAGAGAAAACTTGTTCGTCGTGGGGGTGGTGGTGGGACCAGGTGATAAATGTCCCACCTGCTGCAGGAAGTAGTAACGGGAACTTAATTCAAAACGTGTAAAACTGATTTACTCGAAGATTTTTCAGATCTCTCTCTCTCTCTCTATATATGTATAATGCATTAATAATCGAGGAGGATGCCAAATGGAACGTTTTTAAGGATCGTTCGATATCGCTGGATAGATGGAAGCAATCTCGTACCCCACGGTAGTAAACCTAACCCTATCGCTTTTTCTACGTCGACCGAAAAATTTCCCCGCCTCGACCTCGTCATTGGTATAAATGCATTTACCCTTCACCCCAAATAAGAAATAAACGGGGCCAATCACTCCGACGCGTTATTTTTAACGAGCATACATTATGAATCCTGCTTCCATGCAGGATTTCTCGTATGATTGCACTTGCACTTATTGTCCCCGGGAGGACCACACCACCAAGTTGGGATTCGACCGTGGTGCTTTTATGCGCTTTTACCGGGCAACGAGCCAATTCCCATCACCGGCGAAAGGTTAGGGGCGTCCCAGGGGCCAAATTCCGAAATTATGACAACGATATGGGCGAATTTCGTTTATACGACGGCATCGTTTGCCGCTTATGTATTTAAAATGAAGCTTATAAATGAGAGTTTTCGGCGCGGTTCGCACGCGTCGAGAGGCGTTCGGCGAGACAGTTGATGTGTACGTGTGTGTGTGTGCATATACGTATGATTAATTGAATTTTCATTTATGCGTCTTAACATAATTTGCCGGGTAAAATGCGCATATTTCAGGCGCACAATACCGAAGAGCAGCGGGAAGACCCGGAACTCGAATCTGAATGGTTTTCATACCCGGCTCCGCGTTCCGAGTATTCATTTCGCCTCGAATGGTTCGAAAGCGTTTGGTATTCGGACCCTACGTTTCGGCTCTTTTATTGTTCTCCGGTCTTTGGGTGGATTTATTATTAATTATTATAGACGGACATGAAGTAATTCGTCGATTTATGAGTTGGACGATATACATGCAAGACCCGACTCGGTCACTCGTTTTAGTTAAAAAACATTTATAAAACTTGGTTAAAGCGAATAAACGACTTGGTTGGTTTAAATAAATATGTGAAACACAATAAAAAAACAAGAAAGATTGGTTCATACAACCAAGCATTTAATTGGCCGTATAAAGCAATGCAGTCGATTTGACCAAGCTTTGGTTGAATCGATACGCTACTCATCCTGAGTGACAGTAAAATTAGTGACCTGGTTGCCGGAGTATAGGCGACGATTACAAAATTTGATTGTACAATGTGTGCCGTAGTTTGTTACCTCCCGTACAAACACCTACAAATATCAATATATATAGCAACGTATAGAGGTCGCTGATGTTTTCCTCCTATTCGCGCAAGTTTATTGCACGAGAGGTCGCTTACAAGTACACGAGGTAATAGAATCTAATGCTGCATGCGCAGCGGATGAAAGATATTCTAATTAGGTGTAGGACGGTGTTTCTGCGTTTGTTTACCAGCCGGGAATTGCAAACATTTATTCCGCGAATTAGAAAGCCTTGTTGTTGTTCATCAACCAACTACAACTCTGACGGCGACCCGATGAAACGCTCGGTATAATAATAATAATAATAATGGCCGTTTTCCAGTGAACGTTTTCTGGAGTAAAAGTTACTCTATAAAGTAAGATTTACTCTGAAATGTTTTCACTGGAACACCAGTAAAATATCACTA
>JAPYZR010002675.1:0-16132 GCA_030522945.1 Trichopria nigra
CCGGTCAAGCGGAAGTTCAAAAAATTACAGAAAATTATCATAACTTACGAAGAAAGTGATGATATTGAAAAAAACATGGGATGGAAAGGTTTAATGCATAAAAAATGGCTGTAAGAACAACTATCGAAAAAGAAGGCCCCTGAAAAGCACGTAGACACATATACTTCAGGGGCCTTCTATATGCAAAGTTTAACTGTGCATAACTTCGTCAATTTTTATCGTACGGGAACGATTTTTTTTTCATTTTAAACGGAATTCAATCCTCTTTAACATAAAGCTATGTTCGTAGCTGTATTTAGATTATTCAGTAAGGAAAAACTTGAAAACATCTCGCAAGTAAATTTCCGCGTTGACGACGTCATTTTCGGTATTTTTATTAATATAGTGAGATATATATGTACATTTTAATTCAATCTGAATACATAACAATGGAAAATTGAAAGTCGATAAATAAGATATTCATGTACATTGATGCAAAATTATGCGAAACACTCATTTTGATGCACGCTCATCCGTTATTCTGAAAATATGATTTAACAAAAAACATAATAAGATCAATTAATTTATTAACATTTGATTAATTATCACTTGTTTAAAATTTTTATAATGAAATTGCGAATCCATCATTTCTTGACCGCTCTTTTGAATACAAATATATATAATTATATGTGTACAACCCTAATCTTTTCTTTTCTAAGATATATATTTTTCTGATAATTCTTTCACATACGGTAATGATATGGTTTTTACAATTTGTGTATAACTGTAGTTTTTATTGCTATAATATAAACTATTATATAAGTGATGAATTCTTTTTTAACACCAAACTTGTAATCCGTATAGGATGATAAGATGTAAAATGCAAATATTTTCTTGACCACGTTTTTTTATCCTACCAATCAGTATCTACAAGTCCATTATATTTTCTAATAATTAGTAAATCGAGAAAGCCAATATGTATCATTTACTTCTTTTTCGAACTCAATTCGATTCTCAATACCCTGTATTTTTTTAATACTCTTAAAGATATTCAGTAATTATGTCCATTTTATTTTCCTGAATCGAAAGTTAAAATTTAAGCGTTCAATTAAGTTGGCTCCGAATAATATCTTTGCAAGTTCGTGTAGGAAAATTAATTTTCAGTAAAATAACTTGGATAAAAAATGATAAATATTTACAAGCTCAATTATTTTCAGAACGCATGTCCGTGTTTATTCTACAAACAATTTTTGACAATGTATTTGAAGAAGAAGATAATTTCATGAGCTACTACTTTCCAGAAAAACACATTTCCGCCATCGTATAGTTGCACAGAATATTGCTTTGTTTTCGCTGTATCAAGGCGGTCTGAGTGATGCATAATATAAACATCTGTTTATCTACTTATAAAGTTGAGTTACGTGACTTGTTTGTAGTTTGACGTAACTCCCAATATTAAAGAAAATCGCACTCGGGACAAAAACAAGCACTATATTGTAAAATAATGTACTACATTTTTCTGCAATGATATACAGGCCTCGGTATGGAGATTAGCTCGGGTTCTAGAATGTCTACGAACGAACAACATGTAATAAATTTCCAGGAAATAACTGAAAATTTGTTTCATTTAATAATAACGATCGAAGATATATTTATTATCGCATTTTTTATCAATTATGATGAATTGAACAAACAAAATCTGCCGAATAATCTATATGGTATATAGGTGGAAGAACGAGTGGTCAATTTTGATAATCGGTCGAATATATTTCCATCAAAAACCCTCCTTTTAATGGAGGTGTACCTCGATACTTAAATGGTTTTAAGTAGTAGGAGTACTCGTAGCGTCAGGCACAGGTATTTTAAAGATATAGATTGGGAAACATTTTTGTTTAACTTTATTTTATTTAATTTGAATGGTATGGTTTTATGCCTAAAATAGTAAAAAGTATAACGTTCGCTATGAAAATACAATAATATTTTATATTTAAGTCTTACTTGTATTTGCTACAAATATCACATATATTAAGAAAAAAAGGATTAAAAGCTCAAAACTAGAATTAAAAAGGATGAAACGGGATAAAAATGGATGTATTTTCTTAATAACTAATATTTGCAAATCCTCGTTAATCAAAGTTTTGACGCTTTAATCACTTTTTTACTGCATACTGTACCACTTGACGTATTTTTTTTTTAACTTCAAGTACAAAGTTTTGGTTTTTTCACATTTTATGTTTAAACCATAATAAAGGATGTGACGATTTCAGGTCATTTGTATTTAATTAAATATAAAATTAAATTCAAAAATGTAAACATTTAAAAAATATTTTTTAAATTAATTATATTATAATATCAATTGGATAACAAACAATGCTCCTTTCTTGTATATTACTTTTAGCATAGTGGGCGCAAAATACGATTTTGATACAATGAATATGGTATGAATTAACGTAAACATCTTAAACGTAATTCATTTATCGCGATAATTCGGAATCATTTAAATCTAATATTGTGATTGTACCAACAGTGACAAAAAATAATGTTTTGCGCCTTGGGTAAAAAATGCAATTTTAAATCCAGCTACTATTGATAATAAGTTTAACCGACTTATAATGTTATATAGTCAATGAATAAATTTGAGCAAAAAATGGACCAGCTTTGAAATTTTACAATCGACTAAATGTCAGTATCGATAATCGAGTTTTGATTCAAAGAAGTCGGTTTTTCGCTTTTTCGACAGACATTTTTTTGTACTTGCACTAGGTATATGTATAGATACTATAATGAATAGAGTGTACGTTGTACATTATCGCGGCTCTTCTTATTCCGCCCTTGCGTATCAGGCCGCGACGCGTCGAGGTAAATCCGGAAAGTTTGTAGGTAACCCTTTAATGGAAACACCGAACAGTTAATTAAAAGAGAGACAGTGATGCGTAATAAGTTAGGACAGTGATGAATCACTTCTAGGTAGATAAGAATAATCCCATCAGATGCGAATCGACAATATCTGTAGCCGAAAAGTGACGTACTGAAAATTCCCCGTCTGAATCCATTGCGTGGTTTCATTACAAGAAACTTCGACGACAGCAAAAAGTACTTTATATATAATTTGTCGACAAAGTTTAAGATTAAATATAGTATATTACGCTCTTTCGCAGACTGCGAAAAATCCGAATACAAAATAACGGAAACGAAGCAAGTTTTTGAATTTACACGTGTCCAAAAATACAGTAGTCCTCCATAATTTTAAACCCCCGTACTCCTAATTTAAGTAAACTTAAAATATTAAGGGAAGTCTTACTGTAATTGTCTCCGAAAATTAAAACAATTCCAACGTCAAAGTTTTTGAATCCATTGCCATCCAAAAGTAATCCAAGCTTAAAGATATATATTTTAAAAACGTAATAGATTATAGTAATGTACAGTAACTTAAAAATGTTTAAAAAAAGACATTTTATTTGTGTAAAAATTAAACCTTTTAAAAATGTTTAGATTTTATTCTATTTTATTTTTTTTTTAAAGATTTATAATGATGAGTTCTAAATGTTAAAAAAAAAACTTTTCAAACATAATCTCCCATCATTAGGATGTCGTTATTGCATTAATCGACGTTCATTTAAATCCTTTTGAATACGATTCTGTGAATTACATTTTTTGTTGACAGTAAACCGCCGCAATCGAAGAAAACACGGAATGTGTGTCCCCCATCTGAACCGAGTCATCGGATGTCGATTTTGAATCGGTTTGGATCCATGCCGAATTGCAAAAGTCAATCCATTTTAATCGAACGGCATACCTATCAATCTGTTTCATTCCACGAGTTTCATCCGAATGAAACCCCAATTAATCCGATACACATTTATTAACCGTTTCAAATCGAACGGATCATCAGTTAATCATACACACATTCCTCCTTTGAGGCATCTGACGTCTTTTAATTTTTCAGTTATTAAAAACGTATTGCAGTCTATATATAATCGGGCGTTTTGGTTTTTTAGATGTCCAAGACATTAGGGAAGCTAAATATATGTTCACGAAAGCCATATGAATTATTATAACCTTTTTATAAATAAATAAATGTCGAAAAATGTGGTATTTTGGAGAAACAATCCATTTTCTATATCAGTTTTCAATAAAATGGAACAAAATTAGTATTATAGACGTTTTTGAGGTCGCTGATCCTGAATCTGAAGTCAAAATTACAAAATTCAAAATGGCAGATCCAATATGGCCGACAACGATTTTTAAAAATTACTATAATTGTATGAAATTCCATATACGGGGGTTTTTTTGATCGCTGATTACGAATTTGAGGTCACATTTTCAAAATTCAAAATGGCGGACCCAAGATGGCCGACAAAAATTTGAAAATTACTTGATCGAGCTGAAATTTGTTATACGGGGGTTTTTAGGGTCGCTGATTACGAATCTGATCTTAGATTTTCAAACTTCAAAATGGCGGATCCAGTTTTACACTCGTATTTTCCATCTTGGATCTGTCATTTTGAATTTTGAAAATCTAACATCAGATTCGTAAAGAAAAAGTCCTTCTGAGACATCAATTTGCAATCCGTTTCATATACCCAACAGTCGAAAAAGGATGGTTATAAATGGATGCAAATAGATTCAATCGAATTCGTATATGTCCAAATAAGGAATCCTTATAAATCCAAAAATGATAGAAAATATCTAATGCCAAATGCTTCAGAATCCAACAAGGCTAATCCAACAAACGAATTTACAAATGATATTTTCGATGGGATTGAAACTGCGATACACGTGGATTCAAAAGCATTCGTGGGTATTGGCGTGAATCCATTTAAATACAATTGAATCCATTTGAATCCATCATGACAAATCACAAATTCAAAGGGATTCAAATTTGCAATCCTTCTGAATCCTTTTTCGATTGCTGGGTAGGATGTCGGATCGACGAGTAATCATTTCGGTATATTTCGGACTATATCGGTTTCAGTCGGATGTGATTGTCAAAAATGCTGGGATTAGACGAAGTACTGATTCTGACATGAAACGGATTGTACTGTAATTACAACAGTAAAGGATCAAAAGCGCGTATTTCGATCGATTTAAAAGTATTTAAAGATTTTAATGCATCTGAATCAATGTCCGACTGAATTTCTTCGAAAAGTAGATAAACAGAGATGAGAAAAAACAATGTTGCAACCGATGAACATGAAAATCACGTCGCTCTTTATAGAGAGTGCTTTCTACCCTCGAGCTGATTGACCCGTATATACGAAGTGACAATCGACCCTATTTATCTGTCGTCAGGTTAAATTATCACTCCATCCGAGTAGATTCGAGTCGGGTCCAGGAAGGCCGACGAGGAAAGGGGAGCAAATCTTCATATCCGCCGAAAGTAAATTTCTAAACGTAAACGATCGGTACTCGACGTGCACCTCAAACTACTTAGCTCCGGGCTCGAGCTCTCCGCAGTTATAGCCGAGGGGTGAAGAGCGTGTACTCCAAAATCTCGGAATTTAGTCCCATATAGTAGCGGTCTCGGCATAAATCATCGGCCCGCGCCGTGTCTAGGGGCGCAGGCTCGTCCTCGGAGCCCTGGGCAGACTGCCAACGGGAGGGGGCCAACGGGTGGTTGAAAGAGACAGAGATATAGAGTGAGATAGATAGGTGAAAGAGATAGGAAGAGAGGAGTATATAGAGGACATCTATATATATATATATATATATATATGCCTTTCTATACATATATATATATATATATATACATAGAGAGAGAGAGAGGTGGACCGGGCGAGGAAAGGGGTGGCGCGCATTTCCTTCTCGGTTCTCCGCGGCGCGTCGTCGCTTCCCATCAGTAGTACGTTACCACCCACGCACGTAGTACGCACGCAGGCAGGCAGGCAGTCGCACGTGTGGCAGCAGCAAAGCAGGAACGTCCTCACGCAGGCGGCACGGACATCGCGCCGCCGTCTGCTACCGCAGCAGAGGAGTGCTGTGGTGGTGGTCGCGGGGACGGGGCGGCTCGGAAGGGGTGGGGGGGCTGAGGGGACCCCGGGGCACCAGGCGACGCCAGAAGGGGCGGGTGGGGGGCTCGGGGGTGGGGTTGCCCCGCAGCCGCGAAAAGCCCGCGATATGCGCCTCCGTCAAACGACCGGCATTCGCGAAAGGCATCACACGACGCCGGGCGACCGGCGATCCGCGCGACTCGCGTCGTCGTGTGATTTCGAGGCGGCGCGCCGCACTGTCATGCCAAAGTTCAAAATGAAGATCCATCGATCAGCCACGATTCGCGGATCCATGCCCCGCTGAATTGCTGAAGCGCGTTTAACACGCAACGTGTCCACCATCGCTTCTCCTCGAATCGGTGTGAGTAGCCTGTGTTCATCTTCTTTGTGTGAATGTATATACATGAGGTTCTAAAAAAAAAAAACAATGAAAATATTCGATTGTGTATAACGAGAAAGGTAAAGTAGCGACATCGTGCTTTACATCTTATACCCGCCGTCGGCGATTACCACTGACGGTTTACGACACATTTGGAGGTTATGAGGCGTTAAATGAAAAAGATTCTCGAATTTGTTGTAACATTTAACAAAAGTCGGTTATTCTGTTCACTCACTAGTTGCTCGTTAAAATATTTTTTTTATTGTATTTTTAATAACTAACTTCTTGCGCTATTGAAATTTGCAGTCAATGTCGGCCTCACATTTGTAATTGGCAATACCGAAAATATCAAGTACAGCAATAAAAATAATATGTTACAAAAAAATTGGACGGAATAAGTGGAAAGGGTACTCTTCAAGATCTCCTGAGTTCATTTTGTCAGGAGCCTCCGGAAGACTGTAGGAGTACTTTTTATACTCGTCGTTCTGTGCACCTTTTTATCTCTGATAATCGGATAGAATTAAAATGTGCATCAGATTTGCAAAAAGCGATTACGAAAGACCTCCAGTTTTTCCAAGGCAATAAGAGACAAGGAGAATGTGTCACTCAATTGTAAAATTCAATAAAGCTCGAAAAAAATTCAAATACTATATTCGCCTTTGAAGTGTATAAAGTGGAATTGAAAATATTCACAATTGCATTTGATAAATGTTCTATTCTGTGGAAAAAAAAATAAAAATAAATTTATCTTTTCTCTCGAAAACCAACGCCGAATTTAGCTTTCAATACCGTACGGCTGGGTTTTAACCCCCCCCCCTACTACTATATAAAGCTTTGTGCCAAATTATGAATTTCTGTGTCAGATACTTTCGTGGGAAATCGTCCGTGACAGTCGGACGGACGACAAAGTGATTTCATTAGCGTCCCGACGAGATGAAAGATGAAACATTCGTAGGGAACGCTAAAAATATTGGAAAACGACGAGTGACTCGAAAATTGACATATATCCCATTCAAAAATTTGATATAAATGGCAATCATTATCATTGGAATTTTACGTCACTGGGGATGCAATATTATTTATGTTATCTCTAATTTACCAAATCGACTGATATTTGATGTAAATGTTAATCGATGAGATAATATTTTGCGATGTCGCCATTACAATTATGATATTACATTTTGAACATTTTTGTGCAAATAAACATTATACATATGGATGATACATTGTATAGTTGGGAGTTGTACGTTTATTTAGGTTAGGTTGTAGATGTGTATACATTATGGTAAAATAAGTAATAAATATTTCGACGATTAAACTTCGTACAATTTTAGTTTAAAATCATTCAAATTGATGTTTCAAACAAAGTAAAAAACGAGTTGAACACCACAGACTCTAGAAATCCTAAATTTATTTTAGGATAGAATCACGTTAATTTTCAACTTTAGTATTTATACGATTATTTGATATTTTTAGGTATAGTTTCTCATATAGGGGTATATTAATCCATTAAATTACAATTATAGTCAACTTTTCATCCATTTTTATTTTTTGTTTTCCATATTATCGTTACCAAAAAAGATGATTTCGAGACATAAAATCAATGGTTAAAAACTTATAAACAATTTTTTAAAAAAGAAAATGTTAGATAATAAATTTTTATTTAAAATTGGTAACATTCTTTTCGGGGTATACTGAAAAATGTATTGTTGGAGCAACCATACTGTAGCTGTATCAACAATGGAAATTGTCGCGTTAACCAGGATAATGGTTGTGTTAACTGTATGGTTGTTTCAACAATATTTTTTTTCCGGGTAGAAAAAGTTCAAAATTTTAACCGGGTTGTCAAGTTCAAAATTTTAACGAAATTAGGCACGGAATAAAAAAGTTCAATATATGGCGGTCCCCGAGATTTCATACGAAATGAAATTCACTGAGCATTTTTCAAAAACATGTTACCAGTGAAAAGTTCTCTTAGATTTTATAGAGAAATACAGTAGTTTATCCGATTCTTTTGGAGTCTTTTTGAAAATATTACTACTTGATAAATTCTAATCAGTTTTTTCGTTTTCGGATGAATTTAAGTATTTTGTTTTTTGGAATTTCTTTTGTAAAGTTGACATTTTTCAAGGATAATCAAGTATTATATATATATATCTATTTATTTCTTGTTCTCTCCAAAACTACCATCTTTTGGAAATAATTGCACACAACAAAAAATGCTTAGATTTCATAAAAAATTCGATTAAAAAAATATTTCAAACTGTTACTATAAAAAATCAGAAAAATTGATTAATTTTTATTATTTGTATTGATATTAGAATCGATGAATTCTAGAAACTTTTCATTCCTAGCCTTTTTTTTTTAGAAAATGCTTAGTTTTTCAGTCAGAGCATCCGGGAATTTTTCGAAAACATTTTCATTTTTGGCGCCATTTTGGGTACCGCTATATTGAATTTTTATTCTGGACGCGACACTATTACAATTTAGGACTCGAAAACACTTTACTGTGTATGGAAAAGAAATGTGCAAATTACTGGTTTCGCGTAAAATTTTTAGATTTAAAAAATTGTTCAGACGAAAAAATTGCATATTTTTGTAAACATTTGTTTATAGCTTTTTAAGCGTTAAATTTATAAAAATTCTAACTCTCCGAAAGAACTATAGAAATTTTACTGAGATTTATGCCCTGGAATTTTGTTTTTGTTTTTTTTTGGAAAAGGAAATATGAAAAAATAGAATTGTATGAAAATTCTTTAAAATTTTTCCCACATTTGGAGACTTAATGGAATAATAAAAATTATATAATTATGATTACACGCGAAATAAAGATTGCACTTCAATTCACATTATGTTTGCATGACGTTGGTCTTCAAAACGATTCTAAACGATGATAGACCACATTAATCTTGGAAAATTCCCAAAGAAATCGAAACTTTAATTTATTTTTATAATTGTATGCGTAAAGTTACTCTGTGTACAAAAAATAGGATACCTATAACTCGTGCGTAAAAGTGCACTTTACACTCTTATTAGGTAATATACTATTCTTTTATGGTAATCTCTTTTATATCAATACACGCATCAATAATCGCATCAAAAAAATAGAGAAAAGAAGAGCTTTTTGTTATTTTATATAAAATGTTATGAACTGGTAGTGATCACTGATACAAAATATATACACTTTATATATATTACATTTTTAAATTTCGGCAACAGTTTAATTTTATCAGTGGGTCGTTGAAATAGCGGTGAAAATTTTGGTGAAACTTTTATTAGCAGTATTTACATATCGAACGCGACGCTATATAGCGTTAAATCATTGAAAGGTAAAAAAAATAAAATCTGAAAAAAAACTGCAAGCTCAAAATGGTTGGGATCCTATATATAAATCTATTTTAAGATGAGAATCACCGATATATCAGGAAAATACGATAGATCATGAATATAAATGGAAAGCTGCCGTGCAATCTATTTTCTAGTTCGCTGAGAAAATAAGCTCACCAAAATATAGATAGTAAGGTAGGGTTGGCGGCCGAAGGCCGCAGTGGCGAATCCCCTGGTTTTAATTCATTTTTAATTTTAATTTTATTTTCATTTTGCTCTCAAGAAATTGTCTTAGTAGATCGCATCCTTAAATAATGTATCGTACTGATTTTGTGAAATAAGTTTGAAAATTTTCCTCGTTTGTAAGTACAAGTTGTATTCTGATCCACTCGCAACGACTTGCAGCCTGTTGTTAGATATGTCAAACATCAGGGTTTGGAGACGTTGAAGCGTCTTTTGTTCTCTTGCCCCAGATATATGCTGCTTCCTTGCACATTCATCGGTATAACGATGCTCGTCTGTTATATTCCATTGTTATTTGTTACGCATTTACGAGATCAATAATCGGCTTGAACAATTAATAAGATGGCTGCAACGCCGCGTCACATTTATAAATATGCCAGACTCTGCTTTTAAAATAATAACGTTTTTCATTTTCGAAATATATTTCGAATGTGTTACCAATTCTTACCAAAGAATAAAAGAATGTTTCAAAACAAATTTTCGATGAAAATTAATAATAAAAAACACGAAACTTTACATTTTTAAGAGTTTCTACATATTTCATTTATGTTAATTTTGATTCAATATTGTTGAAAAAAATGGAAATTTTACAGATGTAAATTGTTAATAATATCGTAACATTTCATCGTTGCGCAAATTCTTTAAACAAATAAAAATTGTGCAAAACGAGCATTCTGTAGGTCGTCTATACCGCCTGAATTATTATCAGACCGAATACACTCAGTTCTAGTTAAATATCTGGGGTCTAATTAGCGATTTGCAGTTTGTTTTGTACCGTTATTACTTCCATCACGACCGATGGGTATAAATATATATACAATATATACCCCAGTGGCAGCGGTATATCCCAGTCGGCGTTTGTGCAAGGATTTTAAACTTTAAAATAATGTGAAGAGGTAAACCGTATCTCAAATACTGACAGATTATAAAAATTAATCATGACGGATTACCCAGCTTAATTAATATTAAATCCGCCATTTTTTATCAGCTGCACCATCGTGCTTGATCCTTCGTCTTGTTTTCTTTGCGTCAGAAGTTTTCGTTCTAGATTTTTTTTTTTTTATGGGAAATAAAAACATTTCAATGCTCTTTTTAAAACAATTTTCAAGGAATTTCTAGAGCCATACTTTTCGTTTAACTTTTGTTGTAAATTAAATCATTAACATTTCTTAAGTTTAATTCAAGTTATTATAGCTAACTTAGTAATAAATAAGTTGAGAGATTTCTTCGTACATTCTTATTAAATTACATTGATGTATATAAAGTTACATTGATAATATTTCATTTTTATTTTATTCATGATATTCCCATATATACGTGTATATCTAGTATTCACTAAATAGTAAGTTTTAATATTCCTCGCCGCAGAAGTATCAATTACTTCCACCTCCGCGAGTTTATTGTTACATCACGCGGGATAAAGTATAAAGTGTAAGCACGTACGTGTAATAAAAAATCCGTCGGGTCGTGAAACGCAAGACGAGTTTGGTTCGTAAAGCTGAGAATGATATGCACCGAACGATATAGTAATAAAATTGGTCGAGTCATATTTTGAGCCACCCCTTCTCGATGTAGCTCTTATCACCATTCTGCACAGATAAAACATAAACGCATATTCCAGCTTTTAAAAGCACGTAACCGTAATTAATAGTTTTCTCCCTGACACTTATATAAATTCGATGTGTCTTGCATAATTGCGATACGACTGTTATTGTTTTCTTTTCCTGCAATATTCTACTTTTTACATTTTGAAGACTTTCGTCGTTTGCAAATAATTTTACAATTAGTTTCGTTACAGTTTGCCTCTATCGGCACAGATGTTATTATAGAATTGAATTAATGACTCGTTGATGTCATTACATCAGAAATCTTAGTTTACTACTATCGATAATCCAAAGTCGCATTTATACAGATGTCATCAGATCTCGATTTTAAATGGAGAGTGAGATTTGACGTGATCTGAATGAATTTCGTGCGCATCGTTTTTCTACCTTGTATTTTCTACGTTGTATTACCTTTTTTGGTAATTATCATCAAAATAAGAATGTTTATATGATTATAACACACAAGTTATTTTTATTCTATAATATTAATAATAATAATAATAATGAAGCGTTTTTCTGTTGTCTTGCATAACGGAAAATTTCGTTTGGCACAAAAAGAAAACTTAATTAAATCATATATTTCAAACCCCTTTTTCCGTATCAGAACTTAAACGAAGTCGTATTCAGTATACGTCTTAATGAAATAATACTCCAAAGCCCGTTATGCCAGTAATTACGTGGACGATATTTTGTTCTTTCACTGAATCATGGTGCCATTTGGTATATAATATCTACAAGTTACACCACGTGGATCGAAGAAGTCTCGAGAGAATTTACGAAAATCTTTATTCGGCCTCGTTAATCCTTATTATAAGGGAAGGCCTTGAAACGAGCGACTGTCTAACGTCGCGGTTGATATATTCTTCCGTTTGCAAAAAATATAATGACTTGATCATTTCGTTGCGGATAAGAATATCATATAACCTTATACATGTTATATTTAACGGCTTAGAAATCGCACATTATCATACATGCTTATGATAACTTAACATCAATGTATCGTCTCGTCGTCTGCGTATGATTGTTTTTCGATACTCGATGATATACTATGCAGACATTTGATGATCAAACATATGGTAATTTTCATTTTATGTTTAACATTCTATTTGCACGGGATAGACGACGAGAAATCCATTATCAAAATCAAGGAATAAAAAATAAAAAATTTGAGGGAGATCACTGAAATTTGGCGAGAATCTCGATTCAAGCGTTTTTAAGCGAGGAATAGCGATTTTAAAATTTACACCCAAAAATGTTGTTTTTCAAGTGCAAACCTGACCTAACCTGACCTAAACTGACCTAACATGACCTAGTCATCTCCGTAGATTAAAAAGCGACCGCGAAATCACAATTTGAATTTGCAAACTAGTCAATTTTTCTACAATTTAATTGATTTTTTTTAGGTTTCTGGTCCTGTTGACTAGATTCTTGAAGCGCCATCGGAATTTTGTGGATATAGGCTCAGTCTCCACTAAATTAGGAACATTTTAAGACAAAGTGCATTCAATTCGGACCAACAGTTCCCTAGAAACTGTCGACCAAAGTCGAAGACCTGCCAATTTTTTAAAAATTTATTTTATATGCTATTAAACTGAATTTATATTGTCATAAATGTACTTTTTCGATAGACCTATAAAAATTCTAACGATATTTCTATACGTATATTGAACTCGAAGTGCTAAACTCGAATTTACATCCTATAATAATATTCTTTCTTTAAATTTCTGTATTTAAGAATCGTTATAAATTCTCACTTTGTTTTTGATGATTATAAATTTTGTTTCATTTTTTAGTAATATTTCGAGTACATCAAATTTCTGTTTTTGTTACGAGTTTGTAAATATAAACAGAGAGGCTTGTCATCGTGGAAATATTGAATTCCTAGTAAATAGTATTTGTAAACAAACTGTTTATTTACTGTGCTCTTTGATTTTACGTTTCGCCATGTTGACACATGTTTATAAAAATAAAATAATACGCAATGCTATTACTCGCCTATATGTAACTCAATGTACTATTTTCTAATTTTGTCAATTTCATTTTTTTTATTTCTTAAAAATCGTAAATATATAATGCAACTATATGAATTTACATTTTATAGGTCACGGAATATTGTTGGTAAATGTTCTACCTTAGATGCAGCCTAATTCCGAAACGAGTCAAAAGTTATCCGGTTATTTAAAAACTAAAAACATTCAAAAATTTATTCAAATTCCACGTTTTAAACTCGTTGGTGCTTGATGTGATCTTCAACCCATATAGACACCCTACTATTTTAGGATATCAATTGAAACGTAACAAACTTTTCATTTAATGTCTGTACATATCAACATTCTTTGATATTAAGTGTAGAACATTATCAAGATTTGTCATTGTACATTTGGACGGAAACAATTTTGGATATAAATAAGCCAATTACCAGTCACAACTGAAGACATTTTATTTACTATTATTATGTTATATTGAGCAGCGATTGAGACAGAGAATCGAGTGAAGTGTCAAATGTACCATGGAAAAAATGCAAGCTGTCGCAAACATTGATACATAGTATATATATATGGTGTGTATTGTTTACAGTTTACAGTATGTGTGTAGTAGTTACAGGGGATGCATTTACACTGATATGGAGTGATAAATTATTTTGAGCTCATCGTCATTTTACTTTCACTTTAAATTCTACAACATTTGTTTCACGATTAAGCTATAGAGGAACTTTGGTCATTTCTAACTGGCCCAGCCAATCTTGGTTTCCTTGCTATATACATTGTTTGAGAAAGAACCTTCAGTATTTAATCCTCGCATTAATCTTCGTTCCTCTTCCGGAAGAGATTCTCGTTCCCTGTGGGCACTGCTTTTTCTGGCTGGAGGACTACTATATATATATGTAGAATATACGATTATAATAGAATTTCGTTTGGTGAGATTAATTTTTAATGAATTAATTTTAATAATTAACGATTTAATTACGTTACAACTAATGAGATCTTAAATAGCTCAAATAAGTTATTGAATTTTTCAGTTTTTTCTCTCTCAATTTTAAAATAGTAAAAATTGGTTCAACATTTCTATTACAGAAAATATTCAATGTAAATATAAGATAATACAAAATGCAAAGTGTATTTTTAAAATGTTCCAGCATACTTCACTTGTAAAAGAATCATACTTCGACATGAGCTTTTGAAAATTGAATCGATACACACACTCAAACTTTGACGGTTTGAAATGCCATTGAAAATCAGTATTGGTTGAAGAATTTTCAAATTTTATTATAAATTTTTTCTAGTCTCATTTTCGTCTTCCACAAATTAAGGTACCATATAACAACCTACCAATTTTCAGATGCAATTAATAAGGCTCCTTTTTTTGTATTAAACATCATTTGGCAATTCTGGTCTTAATCAAGTATTCGAATTATTACATTTATCATTAACTATTGAAGTTTCTCACTTTGGGAATCCAACTGGGCGAATAAAAAGTCGACTTAGTTTTGACCTTTTCTTAAAAGACGATATTCATACTTCTCGTCCACGCTCTCTTTTACATTGAAACTTTCAATTCCGGTCTTCCAATCAAAGCTAAGCTACACCTTTACGAGTGAACATTCGAGGAGCCGTTCCCCCTACATGCTTGCAGTTCCGACTTTACCCTCGTAACCGAAATATTAGAGTGTCGTCATTTCAGCTTCCACCTTTTCCAAGCGATTTCATCTGGCTGCACTGCAATATCTCGAAGAGTATAATTCCGAAAAGATTCCTTCGGACCATTAAACTGCTGCTCGAAATGCTTCTAAGGCGATACTTTGCCAAAAAAGCTCAAGCCTACAACACTGGAGAAATAAGTTTATTTATTTATTTATGTATTTATATATATGCAACATATATGAAATTGACAAAAAATGTTTAAAACAGATAAATTTTGGGCCAAGAGTGACTTGGTCCGTGAAAAATCTATTTTGCAGCATTGTCGCCGGTGACTTCTCGCTTGAAGAATCCCGGCGATACATTCTTTTCGTGAAGTCAAAGCAAACAATTCACTATCTTTTCTTCATAAGGTTTCACGATTCCTTGGGTGCCGCTTTGTCCACTGTTATCTCTTCTATGTGTACACAGCGGTCGTTTCTTCTCCGCTTTTCATCTCTGTAAACCTCTTATTTCCTTTGACAGGGTTTCGCAGATTTAGGTATCTTGTTCTTTTGTAAGCTGCATTGTCTTTTATCATTATATTGTTGCTGGTTTTTAGTTCATTCGTCGCAATTCCGCGAATTGAAACATTTATACTTACTTAGATTCTCATTTAATCTTCATAAAAAAGGTGTTTTTTTTTTAATACTGATGTAATCATGTTTAATTCAAATTGAATTAAGACTTGAATAATAAAGGAATATTAGTTTAATTCTGAAGAAAATTATCTATATACGAAAATATGAAATGCCACGTACAAAAACTCTCTTGATGCTCCCAATGAAAAATTTCGGTATGATGCCGAAGCTGACAAATGGCGCAGTACTGGCACGATACGGGCTTCCAGCGTCGGCTAACCAGTACAGAACCAGTACTGGTAGTAATGCAGTTTCGGTACTGGGCCTGTATAAAAATGCCATTACTGGGGTG
>JAPYZR010002676.1:0-24183 GCA_030522945.1 Trichopria nigra
AATCACTGTTATGTAACTGTGCCAATTTTGAGGCGACATTTTAATGTAACTGTTACATAATTGTGACATAACTTCTGTGATTGTTTGCTGGGTTATAATTTAAACTCCACTTCCAGTAAGATTGTTCGGAGTGGATTAAAAAATATTAATTGACACTTCCGTGGAGTAGGATCTCAGTTCCCACAACTATTAAAAAAAGATGAGCAACTCGTTCTAACATTTTACTGACTTTTCACTCGAATTAGAGTGAAAGTTCACTCCATGAAATTCCACTCGTTTAGAATGCGTTTATCACTTCAAGTGGAGTTGCTCGTCTCTCTCTAATAGTCGTGAGATCCGAGATCGTACTCCACGGAATATACAGAGTTGGAATCACATTAATTTTTGGAAATAATCCTAACAAGTGTGAATATTCTTTAATCCACTCGACAAAGTGAAATTCGATTTGTTTAGAGTGGGTTTCGTCACCCCAAGTAGTGTTGCTCGATTTTCGTTAATTGAAGAGTGATATACCACTCCAAGGAATTTAGAGCAAAGGTAAAATGTCAATTAATGATCCATTCATGAAATAAATTTGTATGCTACTTTTTTAATTTTTGAATTATATATATTTCGTTTTGATAGTGAATTAAAATACTTGATAATTTCGTGAATTCATTCAACTATAATATATTTTCAACCTAATTTTTATCGTCGCATTATATTATTAACACATGTATAGCATGCTTTTATCTTTTTTTTTACAACTTTTTACGCTCTAAAATAGATTAAAACCCTCTAATCCGACCAGGCTAGATGCAATCCCGATTCATCACACACACTTGCAGCTATCGTCTACGACGACATTAGCATGGTCGAAAGTAAAGCCGATTGAGGCCGCTGGCTGCAAAGATCATGCATTTAAAAAAAAAAACCTTTTTTTAAATTAATTAATAATGAATATCGCACGAATGTTTAAGAAACGTGTCTTTTTGAGAAAGTTACGTCAGTTTTCATCACTATCAATTGTCATTGACATGAAATTAATCAATGAACATGTAACGTTTAGAAATATTTCAACGTGTGATCCAATGATTTAGTTTGATATATCTATATATATATATATTGTGTTTTATTATAAAAATAATTATGAATATGAATGTAAGATATTTTTATAATAGAATAGTTTTAACACGTTTTTTTTTTAATTGAAAATATAAATTTTATTTTACGTGTTATTATAAGCACGCGATTACTCGCTAAATTTGTTGGAGTGAAATTTCACTGTAGAAAGTGTGAAAATTGAACTACTTTTCAAAAGAGTGAATTTTCACTATGTAAAAGCGATATTTCACACTTTATGGAGTGAAATTTCGTTCTATCGTGGAGTGGGGCGGATAATTTACACTGAATATCCACTCTATTAAGAATTGCTCAATTTTCACTCTTTGTGGAGTGAAATTTCAATCCAAAAAATATATAAAGTACTACATACTTTGAAAGACAAATGCGCGTTATATATTTACTATTTCATTAACGTTCATCGCGTTCGAATGTTAAACCTATATAGCTGAAAAATGTTTCGTTTTTAATTTAAGTAATTATTTTTCAGGTACGTTTATTAATTATTTATTCATTAAATTTATTTCATTAAAAAAAAAAAAAAAAAAAAAAAAAAAAAAAATACCATTCATAAATTTATGTTTTCATAATTTTGTGTTCAATACCCATAAAGCGTGGGATAAACGCATTCAAAACGAGTTAAAAATTGGCTTATTTTACACCACCGTGTGTTATCGTGTACACATCGGTCATGTCATACACAGGTCTCATTTTTACAAATATGCAACTCGTTAAATTTCGTGGAGTGAAATTTCACTCTACGAAGAGTGAACATTGAGCCACTGTATTAAAAGAGAGAATTTACACTCTTTTCAGTCATTCTGAATTTGAGTGAATTTAGAGTGTAAATTCTCTGACCTACTCCAAATAGAGTGAAAATTCACTGTTTTGATGTGTGGCTCAATCTTCACTCTTTCTAAAATGAAATTTAACTCCAATGAATTTTTACAGAGAAATATTTGTTTCCCTTAAGTTTAATAATGACGAATTTAATGTTAAATTTATTATTATTATTATTATTATTATTTTACATAATTAATATAAAACTGAAAATTCTACAATATTAAACAAATCTATTATGCAATTACGTTCTTATTGGCTCAATTTTAGTATTATTAAAGTCACATATAATTAATTATAAAAGAAACTTACCATCCTCGTCTTCTTGCTTAAGCAGATTTTCTAGTTCATGATCGTCGAAGGTATGGCCAAGTGTATTCAAGATGGTCCTGACCTTTTCCTTCTCGATTCTACCCGACTTTGTAGAATCGAACATGGAGAAAGCTCTCCTGAGCACTGCCAAATTTCATGATAAATGTTTAGCGATATTTTTGCGCAATTTGAATTGCATCCAATATCATGGATATTACAGTATATATTATGTATCAAGGGCGCAATTATCGATGTACGCGAGAGTGAAGTGTGACGCGCGAGCAAAGCGAGTGGGACAATCACACTCGTTGGAGATCAATGTTTCGCGCCTGATGCATAATACGATATTTTTTAATGCGACGGGTGAGAAACATGATTCTTCGCGCCCGTATAACTTTCATCCTAGGGCGCAAAATCAAGAAAAGCGCCCGCTCGTGTTAAAAAATAATATTTACATTACACATTTATGAAATTTGTTTATGTATGTACTAATGCAGGATCTTTTATTTTACAAAATAAAAGTAAAAATAAAATTTTTGATTTTTGTATAATAATATATCTACAAATAAATAAGTTTTTAAAAGTTTTTCCTTAATCTAATAATTTTTACGAATGAAATTCAACCCTTAATAATTTTGTAAATAAATATTAAACTATAAACAATAACACGAAATAAAATGTTATATATATCATAAAAAAAAAACTACACGTAAAGTAACATTTTGTAGAATGTTGTAATCAAAATTGCTAATGCTTGAAATTATCAGGTTTAATATCATTATTAATTTTCAAATTTGACTTACTTTGAACAGATTCGTCGTCCTGAAATAAAAACAGATTTTTAATTAGTAATTTTCTTTTTATCGTCATTTTACTTTGTAGCACTCGGAATATTTCGCAATTAAAAAAAAGCTCTTTTTTAATTTATAGTTTTGTCTTCATTTTTTAACGGCGAAGTAATTAAAAGTGACACTTAATTAATCATTTTCGTCGCTTAATTCAGGTCATCAATTGTGTTTCATTAATTATTGTTAATGTTAATTTTTGGAACGATGGAGCGGTTTCAAAAGACAGTTTTGTGTGAAATACCTCCGCCTCTATAAATAGCTGACAAGTGACAAGTGCTGGATATAAATATAGAGACAAAGTAGAATGTATATATATATATATATATACAAGTATATGTATATATTCAGCTGCCATATATAGGCGTCATAAGTGATAACAAACAATTTTTCCGTCATTCTAAATTTAGAAATTGCCAAATTGCATAAATAATAAACAAAAATTTATAAATATAGATTTTTTGGGCGAAATGTCCCGATGTTCGCTGTAAACGTGTCAAATTACATTCTTTTCGCACAGATCCGAATGCCACTGTTCTAAGTAAATAAGACTATATCTTCGAGAGTGCTTGGCAGCGAGACAAATTCCATTGAAAATTATGCAATTTCACGATTACTAAACGTTCAATTTGAGATCATTTTTGTTAACTATTATTGCATTTTAAAAAAACATACATATTTTTTATAGCACATTCATTTATCATAAGGAATATTGATTCTTTTTTATAGCACGTGCACGTTCTTCTTTCCTTGAAGGTAAATCGGGCGGAAAGTTGCTCTTTGCCGCTCAATCCAGAAAAAACCCAACAAACGGGTGTAAAAGAACAATGATTTACTTTTCGCCCTTGTTACTCAATATGTCATTTTCTTTTGTACGTTATTAAATATTTTAAGAAAAATTACCGATAAATTTTTTTTTTTTTTAAATTATATCGGTTTTTCAAAAATTTTAACGAAAGAATCTTATAATAAAAGTAAAATAAAATATCGACAAAAAAGCTGAAAAATAGATTACTTTAGAAAATCACGGAATTGTTTTAAATTTCTTCGAGAATATAACAATGGTTGTGATTATTTGAAAAATTCACAAATTCTTAAATTAGTCACATAATCCAAATTGGCCGAGATAAACGCGCGATAACCGGTAAATTCGCAATAAAAATTGAATCACAATGTAAGCGCAGCGCACAACACCAAAAATATGTTCCGATAACACTAACCATTTTCCGGGAGAATTTCGGAGTGACGCGTTCCTATGAGTGACTCGTACTAGCACGGGCCTCCACGAGAGGAAAACTTTTATAACCTCACGGAATCTCGACATATCCCTCCCATGGCGGCCAGTCGTTCTAACATTACGCGACCACGGCATTCGCCGCTATATCGCTGTCGTTCCTACAAAGAGTTTTGGGGACGTTTGTGATGTTCGAAGAAATATTCTTTTTACATTTTTGTAGAGACAATCATTTTACTATGGTCTTTTGAACATAATAACGTATAAGCCTGTCGTCGAAGTAAGCGGCTCAAAATACAAAAATGGGTGATTTTGTAAAAAATTTGCGACGATAAAAGAGGAATGAATGTATTGTGTAATAAAATTTGGATGGACTCCTTGGATGGAGAAAATGAGACTATTTAATTGTTTATGTGGGCATCATTACGTTTAGCATAGAGGCTGGAAAATATGGACAGAAACTGACGTCTGTTTTTATAACAGTTGTTGAATAAAATCATAATTTGTAGTGACGTGATTGAAAATTACGAAATTTTTAACACTGCGGGCACTTTTCTCGATTTCGCGCCCTTGGGTGAAAATAATCGAGCTTCGCCCGCCACCGTATTAAAAAATATCATAAGCATCACATGGGAAATATCGATCTTCAACGAGTCTGATTTTAACAATCGCTTCACTCGATTGACAAACTCCAAACTCGTGAAAATCGATAATTTTACAAAATATACTATTTTAATCACACTATAGAAATAATGGCCTATGGTGAAATGATACTTTATCGTAATGAAAATTTGGTTACATGTCTATGAAGGGAATGAAATGAATTTCGAATGGAGGAAGAATTGTGCTTTCAATTTAATAAGTAAAGTCTTTATATATGTAATTCATTGTAATAATTAAAGGATTTTTTAAAAATTCAAAATGTTGGATTTAATATGATTAAAAAATTCGAAAAGTAACAAGTTTCAAGTAAAACCGATTAATTTTTTATAATTTCATCCGCCATATTGGATCGGCCATTTTGAATTTGTAACATCTTGGACAATAAGTTTTATGAAAATCCATCAATAAGTTTTGTCATTTTTTATACATGGTTATATGATATTATAGCTTAAAATTCACTTTTATCGACATTTTGTGTCCGCCATTTTAAAAAATAATGTTTTTTTCTTTAAATTTTAACATTTTTACAATAAAAATTACAAGCAGTAACGGTATATCGTCAAAAATGTACGAAAAAAAAGAGCAGCAATGAAAAGAAAACGTATCTTTGGTAATTTTCCGAAAGTATTGAAATTTATTAAGGAACAAAAAAAAAAAAGGAAAATATTTCCAATTTCCCGCGTAACCGCGTACGAAAGTAGTGCGCGGGTGGGTATAGAAAAGTGGCGTTTCGGAGCGAGGAGCGAGGAGGGCGGGAAGGGTCCCAGTTATTTCAAAACATTTTCGGGCTATGATACCATTGGTTTCAATGCGCCGCGCGCACCTCGTTCCCGGGTATATAGTATAGGGAAGCTTTCTTTCGCCATTGGAGCCTTTGAAAAGCTCGTTCGCCTGGAAGAAATTCCAGTTGCGAAACGCGGTTTATTTTATTTTCGCCGCATATATATAACGGGTGCTACTTTTATTCGCCAGTCCCTTGGCGAAAACGGGCTTTGAACGGAAAAAATGGACAAAAAGAAAGAAAAAAAAAAAACGGGAATTCGCGAATTTAATTGATAGCATTGATAACATACGGTTCTGATAATGTTTTTAAACATTTTCCGAATCTGACTAAATCATTGGTGGTTCATGTATGATCAGGTATGTGATGATGTGGTCATGTTGCGAATTTTGCGTAATCGCATATGGACGCATGCATGACTATATATGGTCATGAAGTATTGGAGAGGATATACAAAGCCAAGAAGTTTCTTTTACAGAATGAGCAGTCGTTATGCTTTAGCATCAACTTTTTATGCATGTTTATTTTGTAAACAATAAATATCTTTAAAAATTTGTACAGCTTCAGGGGAAAACAGATAGAGCTTTGAAATTTTCATATATTAAGAATAGAAAAAAATTTTTAATATATAGAAATTAATAAACAGAGCGATCAAACTTTCTCACGTTAAATTCAGACATAAATATTTAGATTTAGTTAGAAATATTTTACGCGATAAAAATTAACATAATTTTGTTATAGAAGAAAGTATTAAAAAAAGAGTCCATAAATGTTATAACACCTTACAAAATACTTCTAATAATACTAATTTCATAAACACAACGCTAGTAGAAAATGACACCAGTTTCTGCCCAATTTTTCTGGCCTCTTTGTAAAAGTAATGGAGTTCAGAAAAAATGGCCATAAACTGGTCTTATTTTCTACTAAGGATATTTTGTTTAAATTTGTATTATTGCATTTTGTATATTAAACTATTTTTTCTTTTTGATATTGTATTAGACTTTATATACTTTGTATCGCTTTTATATACTGTTAAAACATTTCTTCCATGTATTTTTATTTTTAACGATTTTATATAATTTGTTTTGTATAATTTATCTTAAAAAATGACTATTTTTTGTTATTTTAATAGAATACATCTGAAGAGAGCTATATGAACTAGACGAAAGCTTAAAAGAAACTTTTTTATATATAAGAAAATTTCACTCAAGAAAAAAATGAAAGGAAAATTTTGATAATCTTTATCGATGAATATTGCTATATCTATATATTAACAAAAAATAATAATAATAATCGAGAGTTCCTTTGAATATATTATAAAAAAAATGTGAAGAATTTGCATACGGAATTAATCGTATTGGTATTTGCAAAATAAAATAATCAAAAGGTGAAAAGCTTAACCCTCCGTAATATTTTCGTAATTTTTTCCTAAACTTTATTTAGAAATAGTATATTACCTAACAAGGGTGTAAAGTGTACATTTACGCAGGACGTGTTACGAATAATATTTTTTCCATTTGGGTGAGTAAAGATAATACTTAAAGTAAAAAAAAGTACGTCATGCGTGACATAAACAAGTTTCGCAGAAATTGAAAGAGACATGCGTAAAGTTAAATTCGTAACACTTCAACTTTACGCATGACTTTTTCATTTTGCGCTCGACATTTTACTTTAGGCATATCATCTTCCAGCGTGCATAAAAGCTGACTGTTACGTACGCAATAAAAAAAAAACCTTATATTGGCCATTCAAATTTTATTTTATTTTTCAGTTATTCTTATAGCCTATATACCCTTGAAGGGGTTAAATTCATTTATTATTGTTAATTATTGTTCATCATTATTATAATTTTATTGGTTTGTTAATTCACCAATTTAAGTTTTTTTTTTTTTTTATCGATTCTTATCATTATTTTTAATTAACTTGTATTGATTTTAATTTACTACATTTCCATTAATTTGATTAAATTTTTGTTCCTTTTTGTTCAGTTGTGAATTTTTTTTTTCATTCACTATACTGCCAAGTTCGATCGACTTTCTTCGTTTTAAATCTACTTTTATCGTCCTTTTCAAATTATTATTATCAATTTATTAAAAATGTATATTACTGTGCGTGTACCTTAACCAATAAACGGAAGAGGATTGGAGTCGTAATGAGAAAAAGTGAACAGCAAAAGTCTAAATTCTCTTTAATTCATTTTAATGACTTTAAAATACTTTGCGCTGACTTTTGATGTCTTCTTAAATTTCTTGTCGTGAAATTTCACTGCGGCTATTTCTCCAACTTCACTTCAGAAAGTGTGAAATAACACTCCTGAAAAGTGAAAATTCATTCGTTTGAAAGGGTATGTCATTTTTCACTCATTAAGGGTCGAATGTCAAGAATTTTTGAGAGCACCATTATCCTGTTTATCTTATATCATAAAATAATATATCATATCCTATAAAAATCACGCGTGAACCGATAGTTTTCTTAAGTCAACTTATATGCTTTTGTTGGTTTTTTGTCAGAATTCAACTAATTCTACGTGATGTTTTTTCCGCACACTTTTGTTCTATTGCGTGGTAACTTCTTTCACAATTAAAATATTTTTAAGAATGTAGTTTGATTTTATCTAATAAATATTAATAAATGATTTATTTGTTAATTTATTTAAAACTACCTGACTCGTTAAACATCGTTAAATTTGAGAAAATAAACAACATATTTTTAACTTTTATCAGTAATTAATTTTCGTCTCGTCAAATTTGTTTTAACAGTAATCATCGTCGATTCTTATAGTTTTGATATCATAACATATATATACTTTCCATTTTTAATAATAATAAAATATTTCGGAACTCATTTTCGTAATTTGTTGGTTGATATATTTTCAAATTTCATTAATCATTCTAGTTATTTTCCACCATTTTTATAAAATATGTCTCATTCATTTCTTCCTTATCGTCGCGTTTATCCCCTTTCTGTATATTAACAATAATTAATTGTTTGCTTACATTTTTTATAGATTATTTACTTAAAAAAAATGACATCATGTATTCTTATATAAAATTTCATTTATAGATATAATGACATCAATTTTTCTTATATAATTCCATTTATTTGTGACGTGTATAGTAAAATATTCATAAATTCTCTTGTGATTCATTTAAAAATATGTTATTAAGACATGCAATGAAATCCGCAAAAATATTACAGTGATTGATTCGTTCCAAACACGAATGTATATTATTTCATTAAAAGTTATCGTCATGTACCCGCTTTCCCGTGATGGAAATACGATACAAACAGCGTAACCTAATATCCGGCACAACCAACTGCAATATGTCGCCTTCTAGTATTTCTAACCTACAACAAACACGCGCACCACGTGACGTAACGTCATTATTGAAAAGCATTAGAATATAACGTCGCGTTATTTCTGCGCAACGAACGTCAAACCGCCGTCGTGCGGAACAGCCAGCAGGATTTCACGGCGATTTGCCTTGTTATACATTAATAACTCCGGAAAACCACATCAGCATCGTTCCCATGTCCATTTTCGCCAGTCCGTTCATTTTCGAAAGAAAAACTTCACATTCGTCAAAATGTATTTTTATTGTTTGACTCGTTCGTCCCAGAGACATTTTAATGTTCAGCGATATTGCTATAGTAGTTGCAGTCATTGGACAATGGCGGCCAGGTGTACACGTATATATATAGGTGTACGTATATCGTTCATGCATATATAAACGTGTTAAATACATAATTTGGCGGGCACGCCAAGTCGGTGCTAACGGTTTGAGGCATTGGCTCGAGGCATGGCCTATCAGATTATAGGCAAAAACACTTAAATGACGATATATTTATCGAGCACGAAACCGGATATACATGACGCGCATACGTGACTGGTCAGGCTTCGAGTTAAGTGAATATTTTTGAGTTATGCGAAGAAAATGAATCGTTCGTAAAGTTTCGAATTTATGAATATTTTCAGTGTTTTTGTTTAGACCCTATTTTATTTATATCTTTATCTTTACGTTCTCTCAAAACGCAAGAAGAATTTGTACGGACATTGATCGCTCCAAATTGGAGTGAGATCTCACCCTTTTGTCATTGAAAACCGTTCAACTCTAGTTGGAGTATGAAACCCACTTGTAATGAGTAGAATTTCACATTTTTAGAGTGAACTTTCATTACAATTCGAGTGAGGATTCAGTGAAAAGTCTGAGTGAAAGTTCACTCCATGAGAGTGAAATCGCACTGTTCGAAATTAAAAAAGTAAATTTCGAAAGCTTTAAAAAAAAAGAAAAAGAATACATTTAAATAAAAAAAATCATTCTTTAAAATGGAGGGATAAATGTAGAATTCCGAAGCATAGAAATGTATTGAAATGCATTAAATTCTGTATCCATTTAAATCGATTTTTCGATTATACTGGTTTACATTAATTATTACTTGATATTTAATGAAATTGAATGTAAAATTTAAATTTTCATGGTAAATATAGTGATAAAAAATTGCGATGAATCTAAATATCTCGTAATGTATATAAATACATGTATAGATGTATTTGTTATATTTAGATCCTCAGATACTATATATAGCCATCTAGCAGTTGCGAAATGTGTTTTGAAAACGTCACGTATAGTTCGCGCCACGACCACTAGGTGTCGGGAAAAACCGCAAGAGAAAATTAATTAAAATACATTCGTTTAATTCGTATAAGAGACGAATCTACCGTCTTTAAGAAAACTACAGATGGTGAACAAAACGTAAACTGTCGATACATTGAATGTATAGTCGGAGTGAATCTTGATACATTCTACTGAACGTTTGCTACCTATTCTCAATATACAAAGTGTTTTTAAAATGGGTAATTAAAATTGAATATATTTTATGGAATATATCAGTAGGTAACGGTCCTACAATTTACAATTTACCTTAAAACTTTAAGCATTAAAATTAATTTAATTTTTTTTTGCCAAATTAATATTTATTATTAAAATAAAAAAGTACATTGATAAATTGGATCAACTAACTGAATTTTTGACCGACTATTGAAAGTATAAATAAAAAATAATTTCTAAAGTTACCGACCTAACCTCGCAGGAAGAAACATATAAATGAAAATTGATTGAAATATTTTTTCAAAATTTGGTCTTTGGAATGGTGATTCTACATAACATATTTTTTTTGTGTTGTTTTATTTTTTCTTGTTTTTTTTTTTTTTGTATTTATTTTTTTAATTGTGAAAATAGTGCTTGTTGGGTCTATATACCAAACTTTAAATTTTTTTAACAATCTTAAAATTTGTTAAGAATCTTTAAATTTTTCAAAAATCTTAAAATTCTTTAAAAATCTTAAAATTCTTTAAAAATCTTAAAATTTCTTTAATATCGTAAACTTTTTTTATTGCAGTTTCGGTTCCAGATATTTGGAAGCTTTCAGGTTTAATAAGAAAAAGATATTATAACGTTTTGTGTAAATTATATTTTGGGGAAAAATTACGTTTGAAGAAATATTTTATACGAAAAAAAAAAAATATTATGTAAGTTTTGGGTATATTTTACTACATTTTGATATATCTTGTCCTCCATTATGAAAAAAGCCAAAAACAAGATTTTTAAGTTACATTCATTTTAAAAATGCAATTCCAACGAAATGTATTTTGAACAAAAGAAAAAAAGAGTTTTTCTTTAACATTCACGGAAATAAAAGTAATGTTGGAGCAACCATACTATGGTTGTGTATCAACCGAACAAATAATTGCGGCAACCATGTAAATATTTGTTTGAACTGTATGGTTGACCCAGCAACGCATTTTTTCAGTGTCAACGACGAGCTCATAAGTAAAATTCTGTATATGGCGGTAATTAAGTTCGAATTCTATATTCTATGACAATTAATGAAATAAAAGCATATCAAAATATAATTAAATTATGATAATAACGAGTGTACGTTAAAATAAGAAAAGTACAGATGGTGAAAACATTTTTGAAGAATCAACAATTCGTCGTATCTATTTTAATCTAACTGATGTTGACATTGAAAGCAATCCCATGAACGCCGTGTGGCGCTTATTTCATCGATACACGAAGATATGGGGGAAAAAAACGAATTGCCGCAACGAGAATCGTTTCCCCAAGGTTGTGTTTAAAAACGTCCCGCTACGAGCATTAAATTACAACTTACCGAAACTTTACTAATTAACCGCGTTTACTTTTTTCCCCCCCCCTATATTAGCATTTTCCCCGCCCCCCCCCCCCCCCCCATTCGCTATATAACTCGTATACATGTCTGCTACTATAAGGATGCGGCAAGTTTTATCATTGTTCGGAAAGAGCGTTCGTCTTCTTTCAGTAAAGCGTAATACGTTTCTGGAATTTCGTCTTTCGATTAGAACGACATTGTGTGAAACATATCACGTTTGTGTCGTAAACATTTCTTGAATAGTTGTTTGAATGAGATTCGGTGCACATTTCCGAGTATTTTGGTCACTCGTTCATTATTATTATGATATATTTTCATTAATAAATCGAGAAGTACACAAGATTTACTAAGTTTTGTGAATTTCTTTTGTTGAAAATCGAAGGTATCTCGACTTCTAATTAATCAATTCTTAAAAACCGACGACCATTTGGTTCCGTATACATTTTCGAGTATTTTAAGCACTCGACCATTATTTTCCTCAATAAACAAAGAAAGATACAATTTTTTTAAGTTTAGTACATTATTTTATCGAAAAACAAGAGTATCTCGACTTCTAATTGGCCAATTTCGACAAACCGATAACTGATAGATTCAGTATTCTGTTCTGCATATGTTGAAATGTTAATCAATTTTTCTGTTACTAAATTGAAAACGGTACGTGAGTTTAAAGTTTTTTTTTTTGTGATTATGTTTTTTGGTTTTTCCCCTGATTTTATTGTACGAACTTTTTTTCTTCTTTAATACATTTTTAGGCATTTTGATATGAACAGTGGACATTTGATGAAAAACCATACTTTAATGTATACTTTTTTAGTATACATTTTATTTTATACTTTTGTTCGAGTCACCAAATTCAATACTTTATTACTCATCCGATAATTCCCAAGAAACGATCTACTTTCCGCCCGAAATGACAAATGGAAAGGAAATGCATTCTTCCAAGTCCAAAAAGAAAAGTTTTAAAATTGTTGCAAAAAACATCCAATACTAATGAAAAATGAAAAAGCGTAACGTATAGTCCAAACAAGATGCGATAGTAGAAAATAAACATAATGCTTTAAATCGATTCTCGAGCATTAAGATCTAAACAAAACCGTACATGTCTTAAAGGATTATGTATGTATGGGAACGGGTAAACAATTCGAAATCATACGAAACCATTGTGCGCGTTAAAAACGGTCTTGTTTTCGCGAAGTAGGAAAAGGAAATTAATGGATAAAGTTCGTTGTTATTTTTTTTTTTTTTTTTTTTACAAAACATGAGTTTCAATTAACGGGTTGAAACGTCATTAATCAATGTCAATTTACGTAAGCATGAAGCGCAACGACGGAAATTAATATTCAAAACGTTGATTTAGTTGTCGCCCGATGCTCTTGGGAGCACATGTTTGGATATATATATGTATATATGTAGGAGCTCGTCTCCGATGTGAGTTTGATAATCGTTCCGTGAAATTTCTAATTACCAATTTCCCATGCTTATTGGCGCTGGCTTTAATTAGTACGACATCAATCGAGCTCCGGTTCTCCCCGAGGTTCCTAATTCCATTGCGATTGCTATATAAACGTATATATACGCGACAAGGCCGCGGAAATTGTTTAGGTTTGAAATCGATTACAGAAAGGTTAGTACTCTGCCCCATACGATCAATGGAGACACTGCTGAAACGGTACATTCGAAAATAATGCATCGATGAAACATCTTCGTCTTTTTGGGGTTATACTTGAAATACAGAAAATCAGTAATGTTGGGATTCTTTTTTTTTTTTGTATGGAAGAATAAACTATAGGAAAATAAATATCGTTATAAGGATAAGAATGTAGAATAAAAAATAAAAAAAAATATAAAAAATTTATTCTCATATATGTATAACAGAATTCAAAATCTATGGAATCAAAGAGCATTTAGAATAGTAGAATGAATGCTGGATAAAATATAACGACGATTGACGATTCAAGCAGTCAAAAATAATATATATATTCAATAAATCAGGACCCAGGCTGCATCGAATGAATAAACGATATTTATCGTATATCGGAAAGCAGCACAAATACAAAAATACTGTAGGTATACCACACATCCGATTGAACACGATAAATGCATCATTAGAAATGAAACTACACAACGCATCATGGTTCCAATTTAATATACACAAATTTAAAGTAAGTATACAAACTTGGTAAAATACCAATGACTTGGAAAAAGAATATATACTGAAATAAAGACATAAGAACAGCACGTGGAAAACCATAAACCAAAGAACGTTAGGAAATAAACAAAAGGCAACAAGCAAGCAGTGCTAACAGCAGCATCCACCAAAGTAACACGCAGTTGCGTCAGTACCTGAATGCGAGGTATCACAAAATTAACAATAAAATACGTATATTTAACAAGAGTACGATCTACGAAAGCGAAATTGAAGAAATTATATCAATTAAATATATGGATGAAGCGCGTCACTGTAAACGTGGCCCTCATCGAATAGTCATTTTTGTACCATGGGCGCAAAATGGAAATTTACAACTGTACAAGTTTATATTTAACACTGCGATCGCTATTCACGATTTCACGCCCTATATAGTAGAAGTAAATTATAAAGCCTTCGGTTCTTGTTATGGGCAGAAAGAGGGATTTTTATGACTGCTGCGCGTAAAGTTCTACTTTACGCCCGCATAAAGGGGCGTAAATTAAGGTGTACTTTACGCACAGTATGAAGAAAATTACAATAGTACTTTTCGAGAAACATAAACTTTTGAAATTAAAGTACGACATGTCTACATCAAAAAACAACTAGAAAACACCACATATAAATTATACGTTGACAACCATTGAGGAAGAAGAGACATTATGAAAAAATGCTTGATGCGAGGAATAATAAAAATTCTTCTTAATAAAGAGTAATCGACGAGAATCGAGAGTCAACAGAATTGAAAAATAATCCATTGATATAATATTATAAAACCAAAATCGATTCTGAAAATGAATGAATATACTTAAAAAACGAGAGAAAATATATAAGCAAAAACGACGAAATACAATTGAAAAATGAATTGATAGAATAATACAAAAATTGGTCGAATCTCAAATCAAAATAATTATGTACTTCTTTATTTTTTTATACTCTTTTAGAGTGACATTTGCCATGTAAATTCGCCGATTCACTCAAATTAAGAGTGAAACTTCACTCCAAAAAGTATAAAATATCACTCTTAAAGTGTGAAAATTCACTCTTTTGAAGAGTAGCTCAATTTTCACCTTTTAAGTGTGAAAGTTCACTCCATGAAATTTAGAGTGATAGATAGTAAGAAATTAATTTAATGGAAAATCGCCGAAATTGAAATGGTGTTATCAGAATTGTAGAGTATACTACGTAAATAACATAAAATATCAATAAAAATTAACATCGATCGAATAATGAATCGATAGAATTCATCGATGCGGAAGAATATTTAATAGGAAAATACAAAATAAATAACAATAAAAAAAAGTACGCATAAAAGGTTCAAAAATGTAACCCTTTTGATAATTGAAATTTTTTTTTCAACATTTTCAAGCAACATTAACATTATATCCACGAGACAAAACTATCATCTAAATTGTGTACTATACGTTATTAAGAAATTATAGGTAGCTGAACCTACCACTATTCAGATAGTATAAATTCAACAATTTCATTGTTTTCCGCGTCGAATTGTAACGTCCGATTTTTTCCCCAAGGCATTCGGAAAATGTCTTTCGCAAACTGGGAATAGACACGGTCTCCACCCACTAAAAAGGAACAACGCCGCGTGAAGCATCACTATAATTATCTCGTTTCGTTTCGTTTCACCCACGCTGCTCGGGCTGTCCATCCACCTAAATTATTATTGCAATAAACTCGCGCTATTTTCGGTCAGTCGTCTTGGACACCACATATGACTCGGTCGAATTGTTTGTAATGCGAAATGCCATTAATCACGTGATTTTTCACTATATACGATGACTGATCTACTACCTCATACATCGACGAGGAAGTATATTAAATCAGGAATCCTCATCCGAGAATCAATATACATCGAGGCGGTTTTTTTTTTTTTTTTTTTTTTTTTTTTTTTTTTTTTTTTTTTTTTTTTTTTTTTTTTTTTTTTTTTTTTTTTTTTTTTTTTTTTTTTTTCGTTCTCAAACTGCTGTCAATATTTACGTAAGCGTCGTGCAGAAAATTGAAAAGCCGCAAAATCGAAAAACGTTTGATGTATATTCGAATCGTTTCTTCGTAAAAGCGTCAATATTTATCCGGTAACGAACATATCATCGCTAAAATAATTATTATCTTTAATGTCAATTTTTAATTTATATATGACAAATATACGTCCGTGTTTATTTGTACGAAGAAATTTACGACGCGCTTAAGATGAACGAAAGCGTCTCTAAAAATATCCTGCATTCTACTTTTTTACCAAATAACTTATTCAAAAGTGTCTTCCGAATAATTCTTTTTAAACTGATTTAACACGTGTTCAACAGTTTTGCGTAGTATTCAACAATATTGGTCCTCTGGTATGAGTAGAATATCACTCTAAAAGGGAGTGAATATTTTGTTGTGATAAAGTCGTTTCGGTTTCGGTTGGTAAAACTGTAATATATGTCGGTAAAGTAGACTCAGAACATTTTTATTCCATTATTTACAAATTATTCGAGAAATAGGATTCCAGAAAATATTGAAAGTAACAGTTACGTAACTTTTCCATAAATGTTGCTTGTTACGTAATTGTTACCTTGTTGTTACGTTATTGTTACATAATTGTCAAATTAGTGCTTGTTGGGGATGTACTTGAAAACCATTGGAAACTATATATGCTGGAAAAGAAATTACAAAGAAGGCATTTTAGGATCAATTAAATCTATACACGTGTACGAATCACTTGCATTATTAGTTTTTATATAAAAATCGAAAATTGGGAAAAATGAAGGTCAGCATAATATATGTATAACTTAAGAAAAAACTCTATTCATGGTACTCATGGTAAAACGCGAAAGCTGAAAATTTTGAATTTAAATAAATCTAAACTAACTTTAAAAAATTATATACAAATACTTAGTGGACAATAGAAGAACTCATATATGATTCATTTTTATAAAACAGAGTTCGAATTAGCAGAACTATATCGATGTTTATAATTTTTGTGTCTCCATGATATTATCTATAAAACACATTTTGCGGACACTTTATAATAGTGATTTGTTTACCTTTACTCATGGATGTGTTAAAAAGTCATTTTCACGAAATCTAAAAGATATCTTGAACATTTGGTATATACATATATACTATAGAAACTCGTCAAATTTTGCACCACTTGCGTATAAAGAATGACGTATATGACGCCATCTATCAACATGTGTATATTTAGGTTTTCTGTTGGCGCGAGAATATAAAATTGGATTTTATTGAAGATAGAATATATATATATATATATATATATATACAGTAGTAACATTCTATATTTGTTACGGAGTACTCGTGGCGAATCATTCTTATATAAGTAAATTAATGAATTATGTGTTTTTTTTTTTGAGGTAATAAAACGAAACAAAACAAACGCTTCCTTTTGCGCATTTATGTATACAAAAATAAACAAAAATTTCTTTTCGAGGGCAATTGTTTGGTTAATACTCTCTATTAAATTAGACGATTTCTTAATTGCAGTATAAAAGATATTTGTTGAAACAAACCACTTTGTTTCTCAATTCCACACCTGTTTATTTAATTAATTCAATAAGAGTTAGTTTGACAAATTCATTTCGTAAATTTTATTGAATTGTTTTTTTTCTCTCTCTTTTAATTTAAACTCTACAATATCAACACATATACACTTTTTTCCTGGGAATTGTATATTACCTTTTCAATGGCAGTCATATGCGTTATAAATTTACATCATAATTCTATATTTTAAACTGTGCAAGTGTGGAAAAAACGCATCACTTTTTCAGTATCATTTATTATTTGGCCATTTTAAATGCGGATTTTATTTGACTAATTCATTTAATAAACTTGATCGAACGACTTCTTAATTTAAATAATTAATTTAAAACCCAAATAGGTAATTGGTCCAGATTTGAGATCAGCGAATCGGAGACGTATCGATTTCTGATCGGTCAATTTTAAAAAAACTGACGACTGTCTTATTTGGTGAATGAAATTCCGCTTATATTTTTGAGTATTTTTAATAAATATTATGATTGATAATTATTTGACTATATATATATATATCAGATTTCTTAAGTTTAGCATAGTTATTTTGTTAAGAATCGGGGATATCTCGACGACTTTACTGTAAAAATAAAGTCTGAAAATGATTACGTCTTAAGATCGACTATATGTATACATTGCATAAGTCTGTCCTTGTTTATGAGGGCTTGTTTACAGTACACCTTACTTTCTCTCAATTTTCTCGCTTAATTCAAGATTCCAGTCGCATTTCTTGGTTGAATTTATATAAGTGTTTCTATTTGGAGGGTTTTAATTGGTCGATTTTAAAAAATCGATAACTGTTTTATTCCATATATATATATAACATGATGATGTTTTATATAATTCCAAGATTTAGAGTACCATTGAGGATATACATTATTTCCTAACATTGTTTTGGCTAAATTTAAAATCTTTTTTTCTGAATGTCCGACAATTTAATTACTCCGTCTATTAAACCAGAAACTATACCAATTTTGTATGACATTTGATGGGTTTGATTCATAAGCTGTATTTATTGTAGTTCCATCACGAAAGGTATTAATATTTACCTAACCTAACCTAACCTAACGTAATCAAATTAAAATTATTAAAAATCATTGATCGATTCGCAAACTTTGTTAAGTGACCAAGGAATCGATCTTTTCTTACATGTGAAATTGCGCTAATTAATCAATGAGCAGTCGAGTATTAGGGGTTTATTAAAGTTCCACAATATCCGTGTCGACAAATTGTCGTTCAATTTCGCTCATAATAGATTTTACAAGGTTTAAATGCGGATAACCGCGTGTAAAACGAGGAAAGCCGATGATGACGGACTGTGACGTTAATTATCAGTCAGACGTGTGGCAATCGCTATTTTTACGTGTTTCTCCCGCTGAGAGATCGAGATTACATTACTGCTATATACCGCACTGACAATAAATATATATGAGCAACAGCATCCAACGTATTTTTGTGATTGACGGCGTACAAAAAAGTTGCCACCCCTACTTCCGGTGGTCCGCGATTTTCAATAATAACAATAAGTAGGTTCCGCGCGAATTTTCACACGACAGCGGGGTTTTTTACAAATTTTGATGGACGAGAGAGATTTATGAAACTTTGGAAAAAAGTAGAGATTTGGATAAACACTCTGTGCAACACCTGATTATTAACATTTTTTAATGGAATATATCGGATTTCATGTTCTTGTCGATGATACCCGATCTGGTGTACAAAAATGTCCGAAACCTTCAGTCATTTTTGATACAGGCGAACCGAAATATCTTGAAATGACATCAGCGCTATGATTTGCAATACGCGTAAATTCGACAAAATTTTCGATCATTGAGGCAAAATGTATAAGAAAAATCTATTTTAATAACGACAATAATTTTCCCGTTTTTTGACTAAAAAGAAACTATAAACAATAATTTTACATCACAATGAATATATTATACTATTAATTTTATATTACAAAATATATATATATATATTTTTTAAATATTTATATATTAACAGAAAGTTTTATTTTTATTTTTTATTTTGAAATTAAAAAGGAAATATTGTTAATAAAATTATCAATTTTTTAATTGATTGCTTAATAACCGGATGGTCCCTAAGTGTCCAGATCACTAACAATAGAAATCTGCAGAAAACCCATCTGTCTCTCGTCGATCACCAACATTGTTAAAATTTTTGTTTTTTTTTCAACAATTTTCATCATTTATTATCAGCATTTATTGTTAACATTTAATTCAATTTTGTTTTCGTTATCACTGTGAAAAATTCTGACTGTGTTTTTTATTACCAATGTTTAATTACACTGTCTTTTTAATGGTCAATGGTCAATTTTTAAGGCTCGATTACCACTTATCAATTATTATCGATATTTAATTTTTATTTATAAAGTTTTAATCATATAGATTTCATTGTTACATCATATATAAAAGAATAAACAGTTTCGAAAATATATATTCTTCTTGATGCAAATTTTACAAACGCCTTACAAAAATAATTCATCATATATAATCGAAGGAATATATATCACATCACTTATTCATTTCTCATTTTCCTAATTCAGCTTTGCCATATGTAACAACTATTTACTCCAGTCCTACAGTCAAGTTCGCAAACCATTTACGAAATTTCATCGTTTTCTCTTCCACTCAGAGATCCTTTGAGCTTGCAGAAACACACGTATTCTTTACGAATATATGTATATGCAGACAAAGCAAATGCTATTACGTTCCCGTTTTGAATTTCATTCCCAGTTTTTGAAGGTATATAAGATATTCGTGCAGTTATACCGCATTCATATATCTGATGTAGCGCTTCGAAGAACCGTACATTTTTTTTACCTCCTTTTTTTGGCCGTTACCGCAAAAGATCCGCAAAATTTATAGGACATTGATCGTCGTCCTGTAGACCGCAGGGTTTTGAAAGTACTCGATATCGGAAATGTAATGCCGTTATTACGTGCAGAGACTGCGTAATTTCCTTTTTTTTTCGACGCACATCGATGTATAACGAGTCGTCCAGCCATTTTCGGCGAGAAATTGAATCTATATATACGTTTTCTGCGCAATTTCTGTACGAACTTTTTTAAAACTTTTATCAAAATATACTGAAAGCCTTTGTTTTTAATTTTCCAAAATGGGCAATTTGATATGACATATTGATGTGGAAACTACAGTTTAATGGATAAAAAGTAACAACAGAATGCTGACTGTTTTGGATTTTTGCGAATTTTCAAAATTTAAAATGCTGATTCCAATTTATGAATTTAGCGAGTCGAAAGCTTTCATTTCACGAACTGAAATACAAAAAAAAAAAATGGTGGTTATAGTCTCTGACGGACAATAAATTTGTATTCTTCGTTTTTTTTTGTAGGAAAAATTACGAGGATGGTTGTTTTAATTTTTTCAATTGTTCGTATATACAGAGTTCCTGAACTCTCATGCAATATTATACATGGAGGCGTACTGTTACGATTGGATTGAATTTGGTCACGCAAACAAAAAATAAAAGACTAAATTTTTTTTTATCAAGTGTCCAATTTACAGGATATAATGAAACCAAAACTGCAATAAAAAAGAAATATTCCTTCCGTGACATTGTATGAATTTTAGCATGCGGTGTATATCACGAAAAAAAAATCGATATAAAAAATTCTGACGAAAATTCTGATGAAAATATTTTTAAAATATCTTTTCCTATTCGATTTTCTTTTCATTGAGTATAAGGAATGTAGAAAACCCCTTATATACCCCGCCTATACTATAATTAGTTTTGTGAGATGTCCATATTAAAATGGCGAAGGGATGGTCCAGAAACATCAGCTCCAAAAAATGTAAACTCTCTAAAAATTAAATCGTATATCTTTTTCAATTTACTGATAAAAATTTGATAAAGTATACAAAATTCACGTCAAAGTTTAGCGAAATACAACAGTCATTGATTTTTTAAAATTGACCAATTATAGAAGTCGAGATATCTCCGTTTTTCTGACCGATCTGGATCAGGAGTTGGCCCTTCATTTCACATTCGAATTTTACGTCAAATATATCGTAGCGTAATCTTATTACGATTTGACGTGTAATTTGACATGTAATTTGACATATGTAGATTTGACATCTATAGACTTGACATGTAAATTTCGAACGAAGAGAATGTTAAGATGTATTTATCAAATAAAATAACGATTTAAATTTTAAAGATCGCAGTGAAATTTGTTAAAAAAACATCTTCTAAAAAGTTCTTCTTCTGATACGAAATGTTGTTTTTTTTTTTAACTAATTTCGACAATAACGTGCCTTTACATATAGTAATGTTTATCAGCTTCACGTCGAGAGTGTACACGGGTTATAGATTGTATACGAAAACAGACGTCCGACTTGTATACACGGTAAGTTTTTGAAATGGCTTCGAACATTACATCCCGTACATCAGTCATGTATACCTATACATACCCATCGCAAAATAGCAACTTTGCAAATACTGGCGTGTCGCTGTGACTGATCAAACGTAGTTTCATTGGAATGTTGGCCGAGAGTTGATGCTTTCGCTATAATCGGTCATGGTTGAATGGCAACCTCGAGCTTTGCCCGTCTCGAGACTGCAATATTTTAATCCAATTAAAAGCTTATACGAGGCTGTAGGATTGATCCGTTCCGCGGAGTTTGCCATGCACGTGAGAACAAGTAGAAATCAGGCGAGAAGCTCGAATTTTTTTGGAGTAAAAAAAAACGTACGTTTTGATATAGAAATCGATTTTTCTACTTGGACCAGTACAGTAAAGCAGATTTATTAACTTTGATAAGAATAATATCTAATTTTATCGCAACTTTTGGACATTTAATCAAGTAGAAGAATATTTCGTAAACTCCAACATTTTTCGACAAACAAACAAATAAACGAACAAATAAACATTTCATTTGAAAGGAAAATAAAATATTTCATGTCTGTTTAGGCTCGGAACAAGCCGGCCGACGGAACACACGCACATCAAAAAGGGGCTCCAGGACAGAAGGCACCTCTTGCTCCAGGGCAAAAAGTTCCACCGGGCGCTAAAAGCGCTGCTGGCAAACCCGCTCAAAAGTCGTCCGCGCAAAAAGGTCAGGTCAAGGTCACGCCTAAGGCGGCATCCGTCAAGACCGGCAAAAACAAAAAGAAGGGGCAGCGGCAGCAGCATGACCTCATCGTCACCATCAACTTGGTGAGTGTCGCTATATATAATTTCATTGAAAACACTACATTGTTTAATTATTTAAAAATCACATCAATCGCTGAAAAAAAAATCGTCTCTTCGTCGAATGAAAACGTGGCTTGATCATGAAAGTAATGTGGAAGAATTGTCAGATAGCCTATGAAAAGCTTTGTAACAATCAGGGGGGCCATGTTTTTCGACCTCAAGGAGGAAATAAGAACAGCTCGGGCATTTTTATTTAAAAAATGTGCATATATTATAAGGCTGTTTCCGTTGTCAAGTGAAATGATTGCAAGCACCTGCTTTTAACGCGTTTTTATTACATCGAACAATATACATTAGTAATAACAGATTTTTTAAACTTTTGTCCGATCTTAGAAAATCATATATTTGCCAAAGTTTATATCGGACTAAATTTATTTTTTTTTTTTATTTTTATCTGTTTATTTACTTTTATCTGTTTGTTTGTTTACTTTTATCTATTTTCGACGATTGGCGTTTACTTTGATGAGTTTTCATTACAATTAATCTAGTTTTGAATATTGTAATCGATTTATTATAATTTTTATTTATATTTCAATTCATTGAAGAAAACTATATAGGTGTTTACTTTGGTGTTAGCTTTGTCAACATGCAGCTTTTTTAACTTTAATGTTACTTAATTTCTACTAATATTATTTAACCTTTCGCAGTTCCGAGAATTTCACATAATATATTATAGAACCATATTCTTTATGTCAGACCATAAACATCATTGGTTTTTTTGTACTTTTCATCCATTTTTCTTCATTTTCATCCGTTTTCAAACATTTATATATATTTTCATTTTTGTCATCCGTTTTGTCATTTTCATTTATTTTTATCATTTTCATCGTTTTTCACTTATTCTCGTTTTATCTTATCGTTTTTAGTTTATTGTTTATAGTTATCTTATTGAAACAAAATCTTTTTTTGTATAAAAAAAGGTTGATACAATAAAATGCCTTACCGAATAACCATAATATGATATGTATTTAAATGAACAAACCATTCCCTGGTAGAAATTGCAGCATTTATTGGACATTTATTGTCCAATATTTTTGTAAGATGCCTAAGAAATAGATAATGAAATTGGACAATGGACAAATATGTAAGATATATTTAGATAATTATTGAACAGTATTTTAGTGGGCAATATTTGTATAGTTTTTATACAATTTGTTTTTAATATTTATAGATGATTGTCATTGTCATTGCCAGAGTGTGTTTCTAGGATAGGAATTGTAACGCAGAATGATGAACTGAAGATATTGCAGGTCG
>JAPYZR010002677.1:0-29569 GCA_030522945.1 Trichopria nigra
AAAATTTGAAAATGATTCAACTTTTTTGAGTCTTAAATAATATAAAAATTTTAATAAAAATTGTAAGATTTTTCAAGTTGTGTGTTTACAAAAAAAAAAATATTAATTAATTATCAAAGCTTTGGTATTAAATTTTCTTTATCGTGATGTTTTCTTCACTTGCCTTGTTTTTCACTGCAAAATAAAAAAAAAAAAGTATATTTTTACGTTTTTATAAAGCTTCGCGTGAAGAATCCTTCAAGTTTGCATTTTCACAGAATAGAGACGACGAAAGCTCGCTCCATCACCTCGCGCATTCCGTATCCGTCCGTAAAGATCGGCCGTATATTATCAGGAGTTGGTATAAAAGGACGTTTTCGTCGCGGCGATATGAGAGTAATCTTCCCGGCCGTTTATGCGGCTCGGCAAAAAAAAAAAAAAAAAAGAAAAGATCCGAATCTCTTTTTCAAGCTATGCGAGAGAAACGGCAAACGGTCCCGAGGAGGAGTCGCGCTGCTTTATATCCAAAAGGTGTCACGTTTCGCAGACTTTGGATGCGGCCTGGGGTTTTCCCCCCGCGCCACCACCCGCGTTAACCGAGCTGCATACGAAGCGGCTGTCACGCGGCGACCATTTTCGTGCTTCGCACCTGGGGGAAATTACCTCCCCACGAATCGACGCCGTAATTGCTTTCCCGATTTTCCCGCGGGCGATACGTGTATTGCGCCTTCGGCAATATCGTTTTTGATTTTATTCCATGTGACTTTCGCCCGACGCTCGCCGTTACTTATTTTCGTGCTGGCCAAAAATGCGTGGTCGGAGAATAAACAAAACCCATTTTTTTCGATAACCCGCACTTTGTATACCGCGCGTTATTCGTCATGTTTCATTTTTGGACGAAAATTGCTGATATATTCCGTGTTTTAGATGGAGGAAACGGATGATATCAATAGCGATTCGTTCGATATATTAACAATTTAAATGATTAATTGATTTAAAATTGTAATTCAGTTTGTGCAGCGGTTTCAATAATTTACGCATACAGTGCGTATCGTTTGACTGGGATAATTTCGCGTCGTCGAAAAATATTACTTAAGATGTTAATGTTATGCTACGAGAGGAAGACGATATATTATTTATTTCTTCGTACGGTTTACACATTCCAGTGCTCCTTTGGGAAATTTATCACGCGTCTTCTTGAAAATATTTCATTACATTGACCATAGTTTATATTAAGGGTGTAACGCTGTTGTGAATAGTGCATTGTTACTCTCGAAAAATGTATTATGCGCCAACACTTTATGCATGTTGCAATGATTAATTCGAATTATTTATGAAAATCATTGAAAACTTATCCTACTACTACTAAAGGGTAGTAAGTTTTTGCTCTTTCCAAACTGAAATTCTAATCGTTTGAGAGTGCATCTCTACTTTATATTTACAGTATAGTATAACCCTCAAGTAGTAACAGACGAGAATTGCTTGATTTTAAATTTCCACTGTTTGTGTGTGTGTATATTCGATTATTGAATTTTTGTAAATGTATAAAAAGATTTAAATTATTTGATGCATCTTAAATATCTTTGGTGTTTCATCGAAAAACCAATTGACTATAACTTTGTAACTGAAGCGTTAAGTTGAATTGTACTTTTTTCTTGAAGTGAAAATTCAGTCATTATTTCATCAAAAAATGTAAAGAAATGATCTCAGGTCCAGATTTATAAAACTTTTATTCAGAATTAAAAACAAAAAACTCCTTTCAGTCAGCACTTCAGCTTAAAGATATTTTCTATAACTTCAGATGGAACTAAATAAAATAAGACGAATCGAAAAAAAATAGCCCAACTATTAGATTTTTTAATTAAGCCCTTTGAGGACCTTAATTTAAGATGTAACCATTTCAATCTTTTCACAGTGTTGATGTCGAGAAGTGGGTTTCAGCGTGCTTTAACAGAATTTCACGATTACAGAGGTTACCTTTGCGGGTCAAAAACCCCTTTGTCATAGTCAGCCTCTTTTAGAAAGTAATTTAAAAAGAGTGGAATCGTCGCAGCAACTATCTCAGGCATAAATTATCACTATGCTTGAGTGCGATTTTTAACATCTCTTACAAATATTCGAAATTAATGTAAACAAACAACACTTCAGAGGTTAATTTGAAACTTGAAAATGTTAAAAAATAGAAATGAATATCTGCGATTCTTGTACTTTTCGGAGTATTTTTGTAGTTCATGATTTAAGAATTGGTTAATAAAAATTGCTTAATTATAGCTTGATCTTAAAATTGAATATAAAATGATTATATTTCATTTTCATTTTTACTAAGGCCGTATATTTGCTCGGTTGTTTATATGTTTTGACGAAATAATTTTCAAGTTCTTTTGGTTTTCCGAGAAGCATTATAAAATTGTAACTTTTTTATTATTATATTGTTTATGTATGTGTATATATCGACCAGAAATTGATAGGCGATAAGATCTTATTCATAATAATTGAATACATTATTTGCATAAAATTACGCACTCAATTAACTTTTATAATCATATAGTTCTTTATTCCATATTAAATTTCGAATTAAAATAAATTCAATAATTCTTAACAGTTAATGAATAAAATTGAATGTAATTTGAAAATACAAATTCAGTATTTTTTCAAATAATTTTTAAAGGCGTAAATTGATGCATACTTTAAATATTTTATGAGCTAAAAATAGATGTTGAGAAATATATGTTGTATATTACAATTCCCTCACAGAAAAAAATATGTTCGGTGTCCGAAATGACACCCAATTGGGTGTAAACCCCAATTTTTTTAGTGTTTACACCGACTTGGGTGTCATTTACGATTAAACAGCAATATTGTTTGGATGACACGGAATTATTATTAATTAACAATACTAAATTAAATTAAATATAATTGCTCGAGAAATTCTGTACTAATAAATTTAAAAAAAACTTTTTCGAAAAATTCGAAATTATAAAACACGAAATAAAATTAAGATTTCTATTTTTCTTGATTAACATCGAACAAATAAAAAAGGATGGTTATTCAAAAGTGCAATTTAAACTTGTAATATCACGTGAACGTCGATCAGGGAACAATGAGGTCACGTCAAAGTCCCTAATAAGCGTTGAAAACCATCATCGCGTCTACTTGACATGACATTCAAAATCCGTGATTGGTGCTTCAGTTAATGGGCGAAATTTGTAAAATTCCCGTTATCCTACAAAATGACATAAAATTTCACAGAATTTCGTAGTCATTTTGACATTTTCTTTTTATATCAAGGAAGGATTCTTCACGTGTACATATATAGATATATATTATTTTTCTCTTCATGTCAAATCGAGTGATAATTTGACGTTCCTGTATAGGGATTTCAAATTCTGCTTAAAAAATGAATTTAAATAAAAAAATGATTTGCATATTATTTTGTGAATATTTTAGTAGCAAATAAATGGCTTTTTATTTAATTTTTTTTATAACCAATAAAACGTGTCTTTAGTTCGACTTAATAAGTAAAATGAAATTCTTTATGCTCGTATTTTATTCAGTTTTGAGAATATAAAATGTAGTGTTAAAACCGACAATGAAAATATTACTACGGCCAAAATCAAAATGACGATATTTCCTGTATGTATACAGTAGGACAAGAAATGAGGAATTGATTTTCTGGCATGCATGATAAGCAGGATCATTGGCAGTAATACACACTCTCGCATATATAATTGACGTGAACATACTAATGAAGTCAGATATGCATTAGCGTATACATTTGACACAGTCTACTTAAGTTATATTGTGTATACGTTGCAGTTGATTAATACACATGAACTGCTAGGAATATGTTTTGTAATGCATCATATTAATTACAAAAGTTAATTTCATATTTATGTATAATAATTATGTTTTTTAACTAACCGCATTCACTTTAAGAAATTAAGAGTATGTAAAGGGATAAAATATTCATGATCGATAATTCATGAGAAAAACGAATGAAAGTTACGTTCCCTCACATTTACAATTATATAAATAATTTAAAATATTCGAATAAATTTCCGATCACACTTGATAAAAAATGTTAAATTTCTATTATATATTTTTCGAACAATATTTAATTGAAAATGTGAAAAGTGCAAAACGATTAAAAATGTCGATATAAAGTTACTCGTTTTCTCCTGATATTGATATCCCCACGTATTTCTTTGGGCGTTTCAATTTAATTCTTTAATACTCGGAAATATGATAATAATTACCAATTTTATAAAACAAGTCAAACCAAAATTTTTATTTGATATCGAATCTATGGAAAAATGACATAAAGTATATATACGACAGTAAAAAAATTAAATAATTCCTATATATTAAGCTCATAATAACTTAATTTCCTGCTCTGTCTTTCGATCTTCAATTTCCTACAATAACTTTCGAATCTCATTTCTTTTAAATACAATTTACTGCAATGCGGGATAAATTAAGTTCAGTGGCTGTTGTTTTTCTTTTTTTTTTTGCCGAGTATCAGATAAGAAGCTTAGCACGAAATTCGTCTTTACGGAACACATTTGTTAATATAGGTAATTTTTATAAAAAAATACAGGGTTGAAATTGTAATTATAAATATTATTCATAATCATTTTTATTTTGTTAACATTACTAAAAAAACATTATTATAGACAATTATTATCGGTAAAAATTTATATTTTTATTGAAAACCAAGAAAATGTAGTTTGAATCTGTAGTTTTTAGGCTATACGTTTTAGTAACTTATTAGAAATTATGAAAATTGATATTTTTATTTATCGCACTGAAGTTTTTCTTAACGATTTCCGAAATATAAATGTCATCTTTGCAATTAGTGGCTCAAAAAAAATTGTATATCCATTTCTCGAAATTGTTATTAATACTTTTTCTCGTTTTATGTCATATTGGACAATTTGAATGACGAATACACGACAAGACATCTTGAAATTTCAAGAAGCTTAATAACAATAAAATACCCTTTCGGAAAAAAATTCTCAACGACTTTTTCTAGTAATCGATATTTGTGACCTTTGGTATATAAGGGTCTATGAAGTCGTTGATTACGAATCGGCTATCAAATTTTCAAAATTCAAAATACATCAAAGTTTTTAAAAATTGTTACTTTTTGGTTAAAGTTTGGTATATAGGATTTTTCTGAATGAAAATTTAACAGATCATATTTCTATAGACAAATTATTGCAACGTAAACGTATCTTTGATTTTTTCCATCCATATTGCACTCTTCCTACGCAGAAAAAGAAGTATATTGTCGATACAACCACGTTATCGTTGCATCAACAATATAGATGGTCATGTCAACTATACAGTGTGTGGTTCTCCTAACAATACTTTCTTCGTGTATATTTATAATTTCGAAAATTGTACTCGGATTCTTAATTTTTCATAATTGCGATCCGCCACACTGGATCCGCCATTTGGAATTTAAAAATTTTGAAAGCGGAAATGTATGACAGCGACCTCAAAAGCTACGATATACGTAACTTCAGATATTAATATTTATTATTCTGTCTTGGTATGTATTTATTTTGAAAGATTATCTTTTTTTGTATACTAATTTGTTAATAACAATTATCATCATAAATAATTATATAATATAATTATTTTGTTAAAACTTATTGGACTAGTAGGAACCATAAAACAGCAACGAAACCGATAACAAACTGCACATACACATTAAAAAATCTATAGTGACAATAATTGGTGGTGTCAAACTGCGTGTGACTGAAAGGTTTAGGATACATTTTGAAAAATTTTTTTGCCATATTATTAAAAAATGACAATCGAAAATAGCATTCTTTAACATGCGTTATTCCTATAGCCTGCACGCCAGCAGTCATTTCTGTATTACCGCGTTCACCTCAAATTTCTCTGCAAAAGTTGCCGGCTAATTTTGGAAACATCGTAGTTGTTCCCACAGTGGACACACCGCAGAGCGCAACAATGTAAAAGCGTCGGTGACGCGCTCTCATTATCACGCATACATTATGTATTGCGACAGGCAAAAACAATTTGGTGTAACGATTCGTCCAGCATGACAAACGGAAATCAGCGAGGAGAATGCGAAATCGCCGCCATCAGCCTCGATGACAAGGACGCAGTGGACCGACCGATTGGCCCCCGGAAAATCATATAGGAACTCGGGCGCTCTGATGCACGGTATATATATGCGGAGCAGCCACGAGAACGAGACTAAAAGCCAGAATATCCGGGTGGCTCGTCCTGACTGTCAATTAAAGTTGTTCGCCTGCATTGCAGCGACCCCGGCAATCCGAGTCGAGTGCATAGCAGCTAGCGATTAATCACTCTCTTCCACCACCCCTCCTGATGGACTCCGTCCTTCTCCCTCCCACGCTACTGAATAGCCCCCTCTCATCCCCCCTTATCACTCGCCCTCTCTCTTTCTCTTTCTCTTGAGCCGCTATTCCATCTTTCTCTTCGAATAAGCGGCTGGCTCGCTTTCCGTACTATTTCGCTCAACGCGGCGAACAATCGTTCCTTCTCGCGGATCGTGATTTCCCGAGACAACTCGCTGATGCGTGACCCCTCGACACGCGACCAGCCGCCGAGCGCCCTCTACAATCCCTCGAGGTAGATTTGCGCCATTAAAATGTCACTTACCAGAGTGCAAATGTACTTTAAATATTTCACTTCACAAATTACTCGAGAGTGAAAGCCGATAAGTTTGGCACAAGTGCTAAACCGACGGCAACTTTGCTCGGAAGTTCAATTACGGGTCTAAGAAGAAATTTACGCGGTGAAATGATTTGTTTAATCTGGGCAAAGACGCCAAAAGAAATATTCGTTTACTTCGGAAACATTTTCGCTTCCGGCTACCACCATTCCTTTCCGTGTTCTCAAACGGATATTGAATGACTTTTTCCAGCTCCAATTCCAGCGTAAAGAGTAACGTTCTTGCAATAGTACATAAATATCTATATTTATACATAAATAAATTGCAGAATTCAAAATGGCAGCGCAAATATGGCCGATCGGAGTTTTGACAAAAAATGGTCAATATTTCTAAAATTTGGTATACAGGGCTTTTTTGTACCTATTGCTGGGAAGGCAAGAAACGAAAAACTGCAAAAAGAAATCAATAACAAATTGCTCATAAACGTTACCTGAATTGTAGTAAGATCGCAAACAACGTGATCATTCACTGTTGAATCAAATATTAATTTGATAGTGTTCCTATCTGCTCTCGGCAAAGAAATAAAATGATGGGTTCATTTAGTTCTCGCGATGTAATGGATTAGCTTCTTGAAGTACAGTTGCGTGCAGAATTTCACAGTAGTAAATTGCGATGCGATATATAAAATAAGTAAACATCTTGAATCAAGTCTAAGGGTTTCGTTCTATAAATATATCTAGCCCCGAATGTGAACCTTTATCGTTGTTCGATATATTCTCTAATTTTTATCATTTCGATTAACGCTTATCATTTATCGTTGTCACTTGTATTGCTTAGACATCTCGACAATCGCGGTTGTTGAAAATGAGGAATATCCAGCAGTTCTATTACGATGATGAATTGTACAAGAACAATTTTGAACTTTGAAAAATAAATAGCAATACAGCGTATCATGAATTAAACGTCAATTGTTATTTCGTTAATTAAACTGTTTACAAGTATTCCGGTACTTTTTCGAAGCTCCAAAACAAAAAAATATCTTGAATCCATGTGGAACGTTATTTCGCCCCTATAAAACGTCGGTTTGCTTCACACGGCTCAATTGTCACACCGTGCGATTTGAAGAGTACACGAACCTTTTCTCTGGAGGATGTAGCTAAAGTGTACGAGGAAGCTATGAGGATGGGGGACTGACTACAGAGGGTTGAAAAAACGAACGGTCAACCTTCGACTTCGGAACAGCCCGGATATACAGCTGGCGAATGTAACGAAGACTTCTCGGACATACGGGGCTTTTCCGCGTCTCTAATCTTCCCCCTTCTATCTTGCTCTTTCCCCTATACCTCTAACCCGATGTTGGTCTTTCGTGCTTTTCTTCGGGCATTCCTTGACCGGGGGAGTCAGAATCGATACAAGACGCAACGTGCACTTTGTACCCTTGCAACACGGTTAAGAGCGTTCGTCGTGAGTTGCATTCCAATACGCCGGCTCTGGACTGAATTATTTAGAGCGGTTGTTCAGTGTGGCGTGCGGTACATGTTCTACACGTTCCACGGTACCGAAATGGTACGTGTGAAATTTCGGGGTGTCCAGAGCGCGTGCTGAACGGAACGGGGGATGATCGGTGTTAGAATATATATACGCGGGGGTGGACTGCAAAGTGGCGTCCTCATTGCGTATTATATACGCGTTACGCTATCGCATAATGTAGCGATAGAACGCCGCTATTACATACTCGGTACACAGGCTAAAACATTCCACGTGAATTTCAGTTATTTAGTCCAATTTCTACGATAAATCACTTCGCGCGATGTTTTCCCGCATGTGGGCTCCGGGTAACGCATTGTTGATTGTATGATATCGTTTTTCGATATCGCGGGATTCGCTTAATCGCGATAACGCTTTTAGTCGCTGCTACCATAGAGACCGAATTTTTCGTTGCATGCAATTAATGAATAGATCGATTATTGGTATAAATATCGTAAGTACACCAAAGAAATTTGCAAAGACATTTGCCATCGGATTGCTCGCAGACGTTTATTGTAATACCTAGCTGTGATCAATGTCAAATATTCATGATGCTTCAATGTGGATGTTAATTTTTTTTCAGGCCTTAAATAAAAAATAAAGATAAAAAAAATTTCTTAATCGTTGAACTTCAAAATCGCAGGTATCGTCAAAGTCGTCAATTGTTAAATCTTCAATTCAACTTTTATTAAATTCAATACAATTTCGACGGTAAAACAAAAAAATAAAAAAAACGTATAAAAAATCCAATATTTCAGGGACGTATATTAGTAACTTTATTCGCCATTATGAATGAGACAATATTTTGTTTCACTACGAATGTCAATCTCTGAATTCTATATCATTTTATTGCAAAAAAGTGATTATGCGAAAAAACAAGAATTTCAACGGCATTTTCTTATTTTGAGACGCCACTTTGTTTTACTATTAATTTCTATTTGCGATCATATAACATCAATATATGGTTGGCTACACATTCCCGATCGATTATTAATGTTAAATAGAAAAAAATCATGCATTTTAATGATATTTTCATATATATATGTTCAAAACGCCATTTTGAGTTCCTTTTCAGGAAAAGAGTTTTATTTTTATTTTTTGGCCATATTGTGGTAAATTCCTGTGGAGGATATATTAATAAACAAAACGAGCCAAGATTTATCGAAATCGGAACAGTAGATTTGAAAAATAATTGTCCGCAAATTGGAAAAACATCATTATGAGAATAACGCTTTTAAGTTTGTTTCTCTTTCTATTTATTATATATTTTGAAAAAATTAGTTTTATGACTTACCTGTTGGAACTCGAATTAGTTGTAAACACTGTAGCACAAGGTACTTGTAGTACAAGGATTTGTCAATGCAAAAAAAAATCACTTTTTAACTTTGATTTAATTGTATTAAATAAATACAGATTTTTTAAATAAAATTGTATATCTTGCTATTGTATTCTGCATAAAAGTTGAATTAACTTCTTAAAAATGATGTTAATACACCTAATTAATTATGTGTCAAGGTAATAATAAAAAAAAAAGAGTTTCAAATCATACAATAAGAAATGTGAATATGAGAATAGTCAAGAATGGACTTATTTATTACGTATAATATATTTAAAATATATTTATTCCTCAGTATTTATTATTGTAGCTGCACTTACTATTTCTTCCGTCACCTACGTTCTTATTTTTATGAGCAATTACTGAATATAAAACTATTTGAACGCGGCCTTTATTGTTTTTATGGTCTCCCATGTGGTACGTGTAGCGAATGAACTTCCGTCTGTGGATATTTTCTCATAGACATTACTCACTTTTTCGCGGTTTATACGACAATTTTTTCGGTGCTGGACTTAATGAAAATTTCGGTAAATTTATTTTTGCTTCTCTCTTTCAGCTTCCATTTTCATATACATTTTTTTCTGTTCCGTCAGTTATTTAATATTCGTGCAATTTTTATCTTATTGGAGACAATATTTATATTTCGAAAAACTTGAAATAAACGCATAACGTAATTAAAAAAAAAAACAGTTTAAAACACATCCTGCACGAAATAATAAAATAAAATCATATCTGATTTCATATACAGAATTTTTAAAATTCGTATCCATCGGCTGGTTTGAAGTTATTTTATTATTAACGAGTGATTCAGAGGTACATATAAAATTACGCTTAAAATTGAAATATCAAAAATAAAAAAAATTGTAACATGGCTTGTTTGTATACATATTCAATTGATATTCTGAATAATTTTGCCATAAAACCATATGCTACTGTTTAAAAGTTTATCTCGAAAATGATAAAACAAATATTAGCTAAAAACATTAAAAAAAAAAACACAACTTTATAAAAAAATATCGAATTCATGAACCTGAAATTTTCAACGACGCCAGCTTTTCTTGAAAAAACGAAAGTGGCCAGCTTATGGCAAAAAAGTAATTTTTTATACAAAATGCTGAGTTCAAAAACTGGAATTACATTAAAAGACCTCATCGCGACGAATAATGACAATAGAAAGATATGAAGAATACCAAGAAATGTCCCCCCAAAATATCCTAACATATAAAATAATACCGAGGATAATTTTTTTTTGCTTTTTGTAGTATTATTCAAATATACTTAATACTATCAAGCATCAAGCATCAAGTATCATGCATCAAGCATAAATTTACTATCAAACTTTATTATTCTAAAGTTAAAGAATGAATGAAAAACTTAAAATGAAATGAAAATGTCTAGACATTTTATCTCATGTCTACTTTTCGTTTTCAATTATATCCGAAACTTATTAACGAGTTACAAACGGAAAAAGAAACAACGAATGTCAAGCGCGATAAATTTTCTCCGAAGAAGATAAGTACAACGCGACACGTAACTTGGAAGAATACTTTTCTTACATATCTGAAGGAATCGATATTCAATTAACGCGGAGCTATCGAAGGCTTCATAATTATACAATAACAAAAATTACACGGGGGCACGTGAAAGATAAATAAAGCTCACGTGCGCTGAAAAAGGAACGACCATGCCGATTAATGCCGATCAATCGCATATATACTCTCGCGGTCGGTATTCTCTTCCCAAACCCTTCAACTTTTTTTCCGATTCATTTTTTTTCCCGATTTATTCGTTCCTTATTAGAAGCTGTGACGAAATGTCACTAATACCTGTTGCTTCGGTCCTGAGAATAACATGTCGGAAAAGCCCCCCAGGTGGCGTCTATGTAGAGAACGAAGCACGCGACCGGCGTTCATGCTGCGAATCGGCACGTGCGACACTGAACATCGGCACGTGTGCATCGCAATTTGTCGAAACTTGCTGCACAACAGAGTTCTGTTTTTATGTGGAGATCCCGCCAATTGGTACTTAAACAATAGCGGTCCAGAGGAAGTGATCGTGATGGCTGCGTCTCCAAGAGGTGCCTCCGTCGATCCCTTGAAAGTATATCAGTATTATCCAACTTTTCGGTCATCTATTTATCGTATTCTTGGCTTCTCCCCACCCCTCCTCCAATTAAGTCATATTTGTAAGGAATGTTGGCCTCAGCGTCGGCTAAGTCCACCCTGTTCCCATCCCTCTAACTCTTGTAGCCGCACCTTTTCGCTGATGAGTTTTAGAGCCATTCTCATAATACTTTTGTACATGAAGCTCACTAGCGTTGATTTGTTACATGATTGCTGGAAATAAAGAATAATTTTTGGAGTTACTAATGTATAGCGTTTGAATAATAGTGAGAGAATAAAAGTTAATTTATTTATAATTCCTTATCTTGCCGCCCCTTCGTAGCGGTAAATAAAGTCTGGTTATAAAGCTATTTATTTTCCGAGGACAGAGTGAATTCTCTTTCTCCATAGTAGAAATCAGAGGAAAGTCAGGTAAAAAATCCACAGGAGTACACCAGGAGGGGGGGATACAAAGAAAAAACGCGAGAATACAAGACGCAAAGCGAAAAAAGAGGCATTTCCGATAATTTCGAATCTTTGCTCGCGCGCAAATCGCTGGCGGATGTCTCCGGGGAGAAAGGGGTTCGAATCAAAGGCAGGGACTCGTTGTTTGTCCCCTTTTGCCCTCCAAGCATGGAAGAAAGAACGGCGACGCAAGGTGAAATAGAAAAAGAGCGAACGAGAAATGTCGGGAAGGCGAAATTGGAATTAGAATAAAAAATAAAACATCGGGTCATTGTTAACCGTTCGCGGGCATAATGGCTTGAAAAGGGCCAGGGGATGGACCAGCGAATGAGTTTATTTATTTCGTTTATGCGCCGGGCAATAAAGAAATATAAGCGTAAACGAACAAAAGCGGTTCGCGAATGGAATATTCGGTTTGAAAACCTTTTAGAAGATGCGAGTTCGTTCAAATGGAGAGCACGAGAATGAGCATAATCGGACGAAAAAAAAAATTTCAATTTTTACATTGGCGAATAATTTCTGCGCGCTCTTCTTAATGTATAAATGAGGCTTTTTAATCCCGATAAGGGTTTAATAAAGCTTAAATAAAAAAAAAAAAAAAAATGAGGCTTTTGAATGATTTACTGCGTTCCGTACTGCGAAATTAATCATTGTTCGTTAAAAATGTCGCGATCGAAGGGCTGTCGAATCGTATATATATAATATAATATAAGCAGTGTGAAGTATTGAAATTTTGATTAGGATGCATCTATGCACTTTAATCTATCGATGATGTCTCGAGTATTCATGTCATTTGAAGCACATATGAATTAACCAAAACGTCGACAATATGTGAAAAAATTATTTCGGATATTTATTGCCTACGATTTATGCAAAAATAAACTTATGCGTGTCGATTTTTTATTCGATGTTTAATTGTGTTACATTTAATTTATTTACTTACAAATGGTACCTGTTGATGCGTATTTTTGACTCGACAATGCATCTATTTTTTATGTTTTTTTTTTTTTTACTAGTATAAAAGAGACGTATAGTTTTACTAATACCGAGCTTACTCCTCATTAGCAGAATATACTGTAATCGTATTTTATGTGATCATCATGCCAAATTGCTACAGTTACCGGTGATATATTGCTCGATGCAAAATTTATGAGCCAACACGTACACGGAATACGAGGGTGAAAGTTTTGTAAAAATTAACGAAAATATGGTAAAGAGTGGTAGAAGTATAATAACATTTTGTAATATATATTAATAAGATAAATAAATAAGTATATAGATATAAATTAAAAACAAAAAAAAATAAAAACAAGAAGTATAAAAACAAAACGTTTTCCAAAAAGGATTTAGAATTCACGAACCCTAGTAGAAATCTATCCATTTTTTTCTTACACTATCCATTTCTCCTATGCCTTTAACATGGTAAATATCTGAACTGTCTAAGAATTGGCTAAGACCAGCGAAAATTAGATAAAAATAAAAAAACGAAAAGAAAACATTTTTGAAATATAGAAAAATGTTTAAAAAAGCATTAAAAATATAATTAAATATAATATCGGTAAAAACTAATAAACGTAAAATTTGTAATAACAGTTAAAGAACGGACAGATGTTATGTAATGGTAAAAGTGATACTAATAAAGGATAGAAAATATATATCAGAATGTATATACAGAATTAGAATTATTGCAGTGATAATAATGGAGTTACACGTTAAAGAAGCTGTTCTCCACACTTCTTCTATAAGCAGAGGTTGATTAAGACATTGTCATAAAAAATATTAGCCATTTCGTAAATACTATATCATTCAAATACTATATAATCAAAATACTATATAATTCATTATCCTTTCAGAATGTGGCAAATAAGTGTAATTCGCTAAATTTAAAATATATATATTTATCCATTTGATATACCCATACTATACTTTTTGCATGATTGAATTACATTAAAGACTCAACAAAACCGTTTTCGTAAGCCACTGCGGGACCTCGAAATAAAGAAAAATGCGTTCGAGTGAAACAGAATGGAAAACGATAGAATGGGTAGAAAGGAAGTAAGCGAGCGAACAAGAAGAGAAAAGCATCGAGTACCGGAGTTACAGAAAGAGAGTGACGGTTAAACAAGAGAAGATAGAGCGCGAGGCGGCGAGAAAAAGATGGATTGATGGGCAACAATAGGCAAAAGAACAGAGAAAGGAAGCGGAGATCGAGGAAAGCAAAAGGAGGAGGGAAATGGCACAAGTAAGAAAAATTGGAAGAGGTAATAGGTCGAATGAGGATAATCGAAAGACGTGCGGGGACTTCTGATCAGATTAGATGTATTGATTTATGGGTAGGAAATCCATTTGGACATTTTTCAGAACTGTTGAACTTTCTGCACGTGTACGTGTAGTGATGGGAAATTGATTCCGGTTACACGCGTGCTTATTGTCATTGTACAAAGTTCTATAACAATATTAAATTGCACTTTTGGCCATAATTCTATATCCAATTACACACATATATATATATATATATATATATGATAGTTATAGAAATATGTTTTCATAAAGAATTAATGGATAATAAAGAGATAACCACATCACAAGCGTACCATTATATGTATTCCGTTGATTACATAAACATTCCTAAGATAAACATTTGTTAATCTTACTGCTTGATAATGCGTTCGACTAGAAGTGGATAAGTAGTCACAGTCAAATTACGCAGTAGATGTTGACGTTAGTGGTCAGACTTTTTAAAAACCATGGTACATATACTTATATGTTCTTATATTATACGGTGAATAAAACAAGATGCAAAACTTCCGTTAAAAAGTATACAAACAATTTACAAACAAATACAAGCAAAAAAAGTTCATTTCTAGATCACGAAAGGATCTTTTATTACTTATTATTTATATTAATTTAAATGTAATTACTGCAGAAAATTTAATAAGTAATAACAAATTGAACAGGCCTATATTCGCAGGCGTTTAAGATTAGCATATAATAGATTCGCTTCCCTTCTTGACTTTAAATTTATGTTAAGATTGAAGTATATGTGCATTTACACAAGGCGATGTTCATTAAATATATGCCAGTTTCATTATACAATATACATTATTAATTTTTATATGTAGTAAAGATAGTTTTATGATGTTAATAAAGTTTTTCATGTTCATTTCTAGATATCGTATTTAAAATATATATACATGACTTCATATTTTTGTAGATAATATAAAATATACTTAAAAATTAAACAGCTGAAATCGTCTTGAATATCGCTAACAACGTCATTTAAGAACACTCTAACATTAGAACTACGTAACATAATAATGTATAATTCGTTAATATTTCATAACTCACAATTTCTTGTCATCTGTTTCAGGTAAGTTTCTATCCTTGATGTCCATAAAATGATTGATCATTCTTCATGATGGTTTATGTAAGTTTTATCATCTTTTCAAAATTTTTTCAACATGCGGTCCACAGTAAAATGTCATCGAGAAATTAAACACTGCAATTATACGCTGCATTAATCAATGTGTTAAGAAAAAAAGGCAAAGATTATTATGCTTTATATATATATGTATACATAAGTAATTGCATTTAAAGCAACATATACAAAAGATTCGTGGAAATAATGAAGTATTCAATTATATACTTGTCGAAAGATTGTCGAACAATATGGCAGGAGATCTACACATTTTCGAGCTAAAAAGTTCTGTATTGAAATTTGATTCGATTACTATTTTATATAGTTACTAAACATTTATCAGTGGCATCTGAATGTTTGAGGGCTTTCGTGATGAATTTAAATGGACCGCAAATAAACTACATATATTTCGCATTAATTATAGTAGTAATTGGATCAAATATTAATGCAGGTATTTTGTTCCTAAAATGTCATATACAAGATATGTACGTGCAATATTGTTCAACAAGAGACATAGATGTGTATATGTACCTATATATAGTAACAAACAAACTTTTAACCATTTAAGATATTTCTTGGATTTTCGTGGTTGACGAAACGTTTTATTGGTTTAGAGAAATATTTCTCAGCGTATTGTGCATATAATATTCCGTTGATTTTTATCAATCTAAATGAAATTGTAATTTTCACACGTCTCAGCTCTTTTGAATTTGAATAATAATTGTATATTCGTGAAAATCTGGGATACAGTGCAAAAGAAAAAAGTGATGTCCTCCGTTTTAAGAAATCCAAACTTAAATTGCTACCTTTCTACTGAGATTAAGTAAAACGTAAAAAGGAACTAAAGCATCTAAAGCGAAGAAAAATTTCAACGGTCGCAAGAACTCAGAAGCAAGAAGGTTTTATAGATGAAGACGAAAGAGACGTAATTTGTTCGAAAATCGAAGAAACCAATGCTGTACTTTTTACGCGAACTGTAATGCTTAATTTCAGTCCTTTTTGCAATAGAATTAATTATGATCGTGGCATTTAGTGGTATTTTATTTTTGAGATGAATATATATATATTTTTTTTTTCTGATTATTTGATGAAAAGCAATAAATCATGAAGGTTCTGCATAAAAAAGTTGTAAAAGTAACAAATTCTTAAGAAATTGCATCATGATTTTTGTAATATTATACAAAATTTGTAAAAAACTTTTTTGTTCAAAAATTGCGATAATATTAGGATAAAGTAATACGTGTATTAAACAATAATATTAAAAATGATTTCGTTCTGAATTCGGAAACTAAAACTTTCAACAATGAAGAACAATACATATGCCAAGTTAATCGTTGGGCAACCATTAATAGAAATATGCAATTTTAAAATTATTTCTCGTAATTACCAAGTATAGTAAACTTCTCGCATGACAGATATTCTCGATACATTTCGATAAAATATCTTTCGCGACATTAAATGCTTATAGAGACGGGTACGGTAAAAACGAGTAGACGATATAGGGGGGGCGTAAGTGGGTGAGAAATCGAGGAGGAGGGAAATAAATGTATTTAAAGGTGAACGGAGAAAGAAAGACTAATAAAGATCGAGAGAGGTGCGGGAGATGTGAGAAAGTAAGGTGGGCGACTGCAAGAGAAGAAAGAGGGATGGTACAGGATTAAGTGGAAGAATGAGAGAGACAGCTCGATGACGAATGGATGCACTGTAGCCGAGAGTATCAAGAATGGAATTCCGGCATGTATCACTCGGATGAAGCAGTTATAAAGTTAAAAGTGGCATTGACGGACCGTCAGCTGATCGTGGTGATTTGTAAGCGGCACTATACCGGACAAGAACTCCAGCAGGCATCGAGCGATGAAATATTATGTAAAACGATTTATATTTCGTGCCGATATGCTTTATGCTCTCTGGTTGACAGAATTAATTAATAATAATCTTCATATGATTATTATTTTTTTCTATTATAGATCTTTTCCGTTAATGAATATAGTTGTTCTATAATACTTTAGATTATCGACTTGCAACTATTCGTATTTTAAAAATGATCGCATCTTGAGGAATTGATTAACTAATATGTGTATATTCATTAAATAAACAAAAACTAAACTGAAGAAAAATGGATGAAACTAGAAGAAAATAAAGATTAATTGATGATAGTTATTTATACATTTCTGGTAAAGCGAAAGTAATTATAAAAACATCAATCTGTCTGTTATTGATATAAAAAGAAAAGGAAAATGTAAAATTGTAGCCATTAATTTTTATATTAAATGTTATGCTTGCTATATTCACTTCAAAACTATATAAAATGGAAAAGAACGGTTTTTATCTTCATTGTCATTATCTTAATCGCAATCCTCGTCCTCAATATTATATTCACCACACTTATATAAAAGAATAATTATTAAGAAATGATTCTTGACCGTTGTTGTAAAATGTAAAAATTTCAAAAATTAAACGAATTACGGTCACTATACTTATTGTCTTGGTTCAACGACCCAAAATAATAACAAAACAATATATATGTAGTAAAATTTTCGGCCTAGATCAAGGCCCTCTTCAGTAAAGTAAATAAAGTAAATAATAAATATAAATGTATAAAAATAAGTAAAACTACTCAACTTTCTCATAAGACACGTTTAAGTAGTAATTCCATCTATATATATGCGAAGATTCGTATTAATCGAACATAAGCCAGTAAGTAATATTTGAACGCAATTAATTATTTTTCATCAAAATATTAATTAATTAATGGTCATTGAACCAAGACAATAAGTATAGTGACCGTAATTCGTTTAATTTTTCCAATTTTTACATTATATAAAAGAATGTATAATGAAAATTATTCTTAAGCTTTTGATTTTACAGAAGATGAATATTAAAATGGTATGTAATGGAGATAAAAAAGTTGTATTTAAATTCATTCACGAACGTTCGGCAAATTACTATCCAATTACGAGAAAATGTGTAAAGCAGAAAAATGTAGGACATTTCAGTTAAAGGTTAGCGAAAAAAAATGAATTGCAACCTACTATACATCATATGTCGACTGAAGAAAACGGTCAGATTTTCATGAAAGGAATGCACGTTAAAAGTCGAAGAGAAGAAGGGATATAGAAGAATGGACTCGACGATAAAGAAAGTATAGATAAGTGAAAGTAAAAAGAAAAACGAGAATGCATATTATATGCCGCACGAATTTAGTCCGGAAAGTAAAATGAATAAATTCCGTATAATGAAAGAGCAGTTGTAAATGAAATGCAGATTTGAAGTAATATATATGAAATACGTGGATTGGGATAGCATGAAGCTTATTTTGATGAATGCCCTAAATTATCTCCAGGAATTAGAATCATTAAACTTTGTGCATGTTACAAAACGTTTATCAGTAAAACTTTTTTTTTTTAATTTGAATAGATTATACGTTTTAAATTTTAACAAGAATTAGAACAGAGAATGGTTATTATGTATATTTTCCTTGTCCTTATTACATACACATCAATACATTACGTATAGCTCGCTGTTGTCAATCCTGAATTGATTATAAAAATCACGAGTCTGAAAAAATATTCTATAAACATTGTTATACAATTAATGACTATTAAAAAAGAGAATTCATTAAAATGTTATATTATTGAGAATACATCAGTATTGAATGAAAGAGTTTCATTTCATGCATCCTTCCTGTTTCTCTTTAAGCGTATCATACTTTTTTTATTTTATCAACCGGCGTAATTCGTAACAAAGCGCTAAATCATAAGGAAAAATAAGAAGGAAGCAAAAACAGACTGACAGAAAGTATGAGAAATAGACGATTCGAATGGTAGCGAAAAAATGCCAGAGAGAGAGAGAGAGAGTGGAAAGGATTCGCGGTGAAGCGAGGCGCTGAAAAAATGCAGCGGCGGAAGAGTAATGAGATAGAAGGTGCGGTATCGAAAGAAGAGGAAATAGAAATGCGGGACGAGAGAAACTGCGCGTGGATAACCGCAGATAGCTACAAACGGCTCAAAATTTATCGTTTGTCGCACCTATAGGCCAAAAGTCCGGTCACCCTGCTGGTCGGCACACCGGTAATGCCACGGCGTTTTCCACGTGTTCCTGCCTCTGACGTAAAGCCGATAGCTGGTTTCCGCCCCCCCCCCTGGTCGCCCCGCCTGATTTCGTCCTTTTCCTTTAGCTCCGTCGCCCGTCTTCCCCGTCGGCTTTATTGTCTCGGTCGTCCGACGAGAAACGCTCCTGGGCCTATGTGTTTGCGATGGCAGAACCATAAACTCTCATACATATATATATATATATATATGTATATATATATATGTGTGTGTGTGAATAAATGTGTGTGTGAATAAATGTATACGCCACGGTGCAAACGAACGTGTAATCGCATGAGGAATTCCGGACATAATTGAGCTGATGTATATGTAATGCGCATTTTCCGTTAATATTTCATTATATACCTACAATATTTAACGCACATTCTAATGCCGTGTTAATCATGATTCATAAATTATCAGTTCATTTACGATTTGATAACAATTCGGTCATTTGTCGAATATAGCTTTGAAAATGTCGAAAACGTTGAAAACTTCAGTAATATCGAAATATGTTGATATATGACCTAAAAACATCGCTTAAAGCGTCGTTAATGTCATCATCGACTTTTCCAAATCTCCATTGTCTTCCTTTTCCCCTTCATTATCTTCCTTTGGATCTTCATCAGGATGATAAAACGGAATTTTTACAATATTGATTGTCTTTTTTGAGATAAACTATGGCTTTTCAACTTCTTTAGGCAGGTCGAATCGTTATCATGGAGTTTCAATGTATTGTAATCATTCTGAGGCGTTACGAGAAAAAGAAAGTTTTTTTTTCGTTTTTATTATCCACCTGTTTGATTGACTATATAAGCAAAATTTGTTAAATATAATACAAATATATTACGGTGAAAATATTGTCTCAGCAACCATAACTATGTATACATATATATATATATATAATAACAATCAACTGTAGTATGGTTGGACTAATAATACTTATTGTCTATGTGACGATAAATCGAGAAGAGGAAAGGCACATAAGAAAAATTTTTCTTTAAAGAACGTTCGATATTCGAGGAAAAATTACGTCCGTTTAACAAGATATGAGCAAGATAAGGCATTTCACTACGTTCCGGAGAAAATGGTCGAATACTGAAAGACAAAATGAGGCACACATTTTTTCCCAATGAAATAGGTGGAATGCCTAAAATATGTTGACGAACTCGAAAATCACACCGTAGTGTTCGATTGGTGACATTAGCGCAGTCACATATAATAAATATATTATCTAACAAATTGAACAATCGCATAAAAAATGAATAATTCAATCAGTTATTTACATACACGAAATGTGCAAATTTATTCGGACAAATGCTCGACTGCACGAAGTAAATAATTAAATGTTTAATATTTCAGATACGCACTTCGATTCGCATCACTTTTAGCGCATTTTTATTTTTGTATCTTTATTTTGCAGCTTTCCATTCATTTGTACTAACTCGCGTCATTCGTTCCTGGCTACCCTGCGCTTTATCAGCTTTCGCTGCCTCTCGCATCAAATGCAAATTTTATTAGAAATTCTGAAACAAATGCGGTAGAAATTACGAAACAAAAATTAACAAAATTCGCGTAAACTGTAATCGAGATAACTATAAAAACTTTAGAATTTTAAACTCGAATTATATGGAAAATTGACAAAAATATGTTTACATTTTATATGATAAAATAAATGTAACGCTAATGCCAACGTATAAATCATGAAAGTTTTAAATGACAAATAAATAAGCGAAAACATATTATTCACATCTATACTTACAGAAATACTAAATACAATTATTATTGATGTAAAAGGCAAAAAATAAATAGAGAATTATTTTAAAAAACTAATTTAAATAATATATTGAAAAATATCTAATAAAATGTATAAAATTATTCTTTAAAAAAATATAATAATAATAATATATATAAGAAAAGAACGATATATAAAGGGGGAACGAGCGCCACACGCCTTTGCTTTCAGCAATTTGCAGCATCTAACAAAAATTCCTTTCCTGCGGCGTCCAGTACCGGCGTCGTCCTATCCTCGAGCACTTTTTGGATCGAGATCAAAGTGCTTATAATTAATTTCAGGCGAGTATAGGCAACGAATTACTTCTTGGTAAATTCTGCGGCCTGAAACTCGCCTTTTTCTTCCGGCTGAAAGGGTTTCACGACGATCGGCGATTGGTTCTTACGATGCCTTTTTACTCCGAGTGGCGACGAGAGAAACGAATAAAAAGAGCCGAAAAAGGCAAATTATTCAATATTAAGCAATAAGCAATTCCAGTAATTAACTAATATTTCATTATTAACGGGGAAAATCATTTCAAGCGGAGCGCTCCTCGTGGTTTTCCAGCCACGTAATTTGCGGTATGGCTTCGACTGATGTGAATTCACGTTGCAGTTTACAATTTTGTGCAAAAGTTGAAATGGGTTATTCAATACTTTTCAAAGCGAATATTTGTAATAATTATTTGGAATATGCTATTGAATTTTGGGGCCCTTCTCATTATAGATATATGTAACAGAATAAAACAACGAATTCGTGTGTGTATATATACATTATGAAATTAAAGGCGTTGAACACTCTCTATACATAATTTAATTAAATTAAGATGGTTGGTCTGCGTAATTATATACGCTGCGGCTTACGAAACAGATTCGTGGTTCAATTTTTTAAATGAATCTGTCAGGTAATTGTTATTATACTGACGGGTACAGATTCGAATAATTATCATTGCGTTTCATTTCGCATTGTGGAATTGTTCATTGAATTTCGTCAATTGTTGCTGTTGCGCTTAAAATTTTAAATACGTGTTTTCAAAATTCAGTATTGTCTATAATGGTTGTTGTGTATTCGACGTTTGTATTATTTTATTGTCGATTAATGCTTAATCAATGATAAACGTAATTAAATTATTTTAGATTTTTAAATGACAATGGATTTATTATATATCACATAAATCGATTTTTCATGTTTATCAAACGTCTCAAAATTTTGTAAAATTCATACTTTGTCGAAACAAAAAAAAAGTTGTATTTATTTTTGTTGTGTTTATTTTGAACGAGGCATATTATCGTGTACAAAATTTTATTAATATGTATATTTAAAAAAAATTAACATTAGGAAAATGTACGTTTTTTTATTATCAATAACACATATGGAAGATTCTTATTAATTAGGATTAATTAATCTAATACTTTATTAAAGCAGCGACAATCGTGCATGAACAATGACAAAAATTAACGAAACGTTAGGAAAATGAAGAGTAATATGGGCATAAGTAGATAAAGACAGGCAGCGTGGCCCAAATTGTATAAAATGTTTTAAAAAAAAATTCTGAAACAAAACCAAAATTAATGTTCTAATAAATTGGAAAAAAAGGTTAAACCGGGAAGAGTCCATTATGATGAAATCATATAATTGTTCCTGTAAATGACGTACATAACGTGAAAAATCGTATGTATATGTACTTGAAAACACATGTCAGACTACAAAAATTAATGCGGGCCAGTTTCTACGTCAGTGTTTACCATTCCAATTCCAGGTCTTCAAACAGTAATACTACTTTGTGCACCGTGTCCGAATCCATCAAAGTCCGATGAAATTCAGATTCGCACGCATATATATATAGTTGAAGCGACGTCGACGTCGTTCGTTCGAACTGAACCGATGTTACCCTTCGTCACCTGAAAAATCTCGAAAACGCTACGACGGCACTTTCGCCCCGTCGAACTTATTTTCGCCATTATTTTTCGTAAAAAAGTGGCGTACTTTTGAATATTTTAACATAATCGCGCGGAGGTCTCGCTCGTACGTCTGAAAATCCATCGTTATTACCGTAGTCATCTTTAATGTTCCACACACACACACACCGTTAGGCCCTGTGCCCTGAAATGTACATATATATATATATACATACGGGCATCGCTTGTAATGCAATTCCGTCGCCCCGAGCATCGTGACGCTGACGGCGCGCCGCTGCAGCATCATTCAGCCGCGGCGGTTGCGGATGCTCTCCCTTCGACGACTTTTCCAGTCGACGAGTAAATCTTCGCGAGCGACTCTTTTGGAAGTAAGGGACTCGGATGAAGGAGATACTGCGTAAGGCGGTATTATGAGAGGACCGCAAGAAGCGAGAAAAATAAGTGCGGTTGAACGTGGAGTGGGTGCTGGTGGAGGCCGGTAGAGGGGGGGGGGGGGGGGGGGGGGGGGGGGGGGGGGGGGGGGAAAAGGGGGGGGGGAAATACAAAAGGTGAAAGGCCCCCAAAGGGGGGGGGGGGGGGGGGGTGGGGGTGGGGGGGGGGGGGGGGGGGGGGGGGGGGCGGGGGCCTCGTTGGTGGAGGAGTAGGAGAAAAAGGGTGAGGAAATGCATAAATGTAAAGAGACCTACATCGGGCGACGTCGGTGGAGTTGTGCTGACTCGCCCCGGCCTGCGGAAAATCGGGGTAAAAAGCAGACTACCCGATGAATAATACATCCCAGGGTGGGCCCGACCGTGGCGACGTACGGCATAGGAGAGGCGAGTGTATATAGCAAGCACCGCAGGCTGGATGTGCATCCGGACGTATATATAGCGCAGGTCGCGTACATACACCCGACGACGTAGCTGCGGGTTTCTCTCGTCGCGGCATAATTATCTCGCCGGGAGGAACACGCTTATATATATATACACGTGACGGAGGGGAAAAAGAACATTCGCGAATCATTAGAGCGATTTGCGGTTTCGAGGGACTTGTCGAAAGAAATTTACCGTACTTTACATCCCATTAAAGCACGAGACGATACTCTCGGGGTAATTGCCGGCGAAAGCCCGCGGAATTTAGCATTTGTTCGCGCGATTGTTCAATGTGTGCTTTTCATTCGATTTAAACGATATGCATTGTCGTGTATCAATTCGATTGTGTGTACGAATCGCGAATGAATATATAAGTGCCGATGAATGGATTTTCACGAATTGTACCGATAAGAAAGGAAAAGCTGTGAGGATGAATGGAATGAATAAATCGACTAATTAATATTAAACGAATAGGATTGAAAATTCAAGAGGCGAACCATTTTTGCAGTTTGTTTATTAGAACGTACAAACTGCCAATTAGTCAAAATATAATAGTAATGAGATGCAGTATGCAATTCATGCAGACGTTATATCGTAATGATAAAAGCTAGTTTTTGCAACGGTTGTAGTCATTCTGTACACGGAAAAAAAAGGTTGGCTGGTTCAACAAATAAGTAGTAAAGGATTACTAACTAATTGGTAAACCTAACTACTTATTGGTTGGACCAGCCAACCTTTTTTTCCCGTGTATCATATTATGTTTGTGAGAAAAAATGACATTGAAACTACAAAAGCTCATTTCCATCAGGCAAATTCTGACTGACTATCCCAAACATCACCCAAAATCCTTAGGATAGAAATTTAGAATTTTGGTAAGTTGTTGACTTTATAGATTTTAATAGGCATCTGTAAATTCCAAAGAAATTTTATGGGAAATAATATTTTTCTAGTCAGATGTATTTTGGCGTTTTTAAAAATTCAACCTGTAAGGGAGTGTATAGTGTATGGTGAGATTCAGAAATTTGTTCAGTTCCTCACTACGCACATGCTTGCTTCGACGTTTATGTTTGTTAGACGGCCCCCTCTAATAAACATAAATGGTGAAGCAAAAAACAATGGAGCAAGTCTAACAAAGTCCAAAACAAATTTTGGAGGTTATACTGTCATTGTTTTAAGTTAAGGAGGTACACTTCAATTGTACAGCTTTCTTCTTATATTTTATCAATACATATAGTCAAATATATGCTATATAATTATTATTTAAAATATAGTATTTAATTGCAATAGTACATAGTACTACCAAAAAGTGATAAGATTATTCACATTCTTTACCATACATCGGAGACCTGATGCTGTATAAGGTCCACCGCACGAAGTCATTAACGAATGTCCAGCCACTTCATCAATCACAGTATAATCGTCACGCCTCATTGTACTATAATCATATTCTAAGCGAGATATGCGAAGAGTTAATTTACGTTACTATACGGTAAGAAGCTGCCATACGCATTACGAGTGAAAGGGGCGAATTTATATCAAGGGTTGATTCGACTATATACGTTTATGACTTGTCAAGAAAGAGATCATAGTAAATGTTCCACATATAACAAGACTGAAAGCTACGAGGAATTTTTGTATACGAAATTAGATAATCTGAAAACCGGAAACGACAATTAAATTTAAAAACTGCTTTTTCTTCGTAAAAATTTATGCGTAAATATGAAAAATATATATGAATTCGCTAATTAATTACTACTTAATTTTATCTCTATTTTTTTTATATTTATCACAGTTATTCGAAGTATTGCCCACTTTGAGTCCGTTCCGTGTGATAACGAAACAATTGTATTACTCAAAATGTTTCTCTTTTTTTTTTGCGTCGAACACAAACTATATAGCCAAAATTTCAAATCCGACGACGCTCAAAACACAAAGCCCGAGACAATGTTTTCTTTTGTTTTACGACGAATAAACTATCGGTCTTCATTGCACTGATTTTCGCTAATCACTCATATTGAGAGATGTACAATTTTTAGCAAAATCCAGTAATGTGTAAATTTTTAACCCAAACAGCACATCAGACCCATGGATGTCCTCAGGAGTTTCTCAGAACGTCTAAATGTCCGCTTATCTTATCCTTTCACTGTCCTCAGAACATCATTAGGTCAAACTTTCATAAAAAATGTTTAACATATAATAAATGTGTATAATAAAGGCTTACTATGGTTCATGCTGCAATTTATTAGAAGCATTTCCGTGGTGTCTGATTTAGGATAAAGAAGAATGGACTCGAGGTGTCCTTACATAAAAAGAAAACAAAGAAAGAAAAGAAAAAATGTCAAAATCTACCGGAATTTATCACACAGGAAGTTTCAACGTTTCCATTTTCGATTCCGGTGCAATAAATGCAAGTTTCGTGACTGGGAACTAAGGAAGCGAGAAAAAATTTTTAATTTCGTTAAAAATCTCTCTGTATTTATGTAACAACCTTTTATCAAGTGAAGCAATTTTAGTGAACGACGGCTTATTGTCTGAAAATAAAATGGTGGTATTCATCATCTAACAAGAACCTCCCTTATTTTTTTTTTTTTTTTTTTTAATCGTTTTCTGAAACTGTTTTCAATATTTTTAATATTCAAATATATATTAATCTGTTATAAAAACCAATGTGACAAATCTTTTCCTGGACGTCATGATCCGTTAAAATGACTTCCTCTCATAATTTCGAAATGCGTTTTTTTGTTACAAAATAATAATCCTATCTATCTTGACAACAATACTAAACAACAATAAATTCTCAAAAGTATTATCAAATATTTGTCCATATAGTGTTTGCTTGAAGCTCTTTCATTGTTTTAATCCATCATATTTTATTTTTTGTGACTTTCTCGATTTTTCAAAATCTATGAATGCTTGAGCAAATTTTAATCCTTCCCTATTCTCCAAATTCTCATGTCCTATTTCATAAATTCATAAATAGTTCGACCAATTATAGAGAGATTTCGTTCAGTTTTTGAATATGAATTGATTATTATTTAATTACTAAATTCGTTTAGTCCAGCGGCGAAAATGCTACTTTTAATTTCAGCATGACTCTCGATTGAACGAAATTAACTAGTTGTCGAAAAAAAATTTACGGTACTTTGCATCCCATTAGAGAACGCGACGATACCTTGCGCAAATGCGGGAAACTCGAGAATTCTGATAACAATTTTGGTGGCAGAATGGCAATTATTATTCTAGGCGGATAACGTGGAATTCGCTCGGCGCTCTAACCAACAACTTTACGCGACTCAGCGCGAATGAAAATTTCAGTTGCCGCGAAAGTTACCCGTTAACGTTTTTAGGTGTATAAGTCTCTTGTATGAACACTTTTATTAAAGAAATGAAACAATAAATAATTTGTAATTTTATTAGATAACCAGAATTCTGGAATCTTAGGTATACTTTATATATAATATACAATCTATATTATTAGTTCATTGAATTTCATTTTTATCATTTAAAAAAAAATGTAAATTAAATATTAAACTTGGATTTAACATTATTGCATGTCAAATGTTTTATTTTTATAAGATAGAGTTTTCGCAATAAAATAAAAGAGATCCCAATCAGTAGAGGTAACAAGTTAGACAAAATAACAAAAAAAACGTACTCTTCAAGTCCTCCTATACTTAGATTTTTTAAGTAATTTCTGTAGGTCCATATTGAGGAGCTCCTTTTAAAGTCATGAAAAGAAAAACGAGGACTCGTCAAAGAGTCCTTTCAACTTTTTGTCTCTGCTGATTGGAAGAATCGCTGACTTGGTCAGACACAAAAATTACTTAATGTTCTGGTTGACGGAATTAGGCGCTCACGCATTCATACATTCCTCATTTGCGCTGAGGAAACCATTTCGGTGCTGAGCCAAATCGTAATTATTACTCAACTGGCTGACAATGTCGTGCATAATACTCAATTACGAAGTACAACCGTGTCATTTGTCAACACACTCCTTTATTTACTATAGCATATACGTTCGATTTGCAAATTTATCTATGACTTTGATAATATATCGCATAAACAATCGTGTTAATTTATATAATCTGAAAAAAAAACACCTTATCACATTCGAACCCCTAAACTTGTTTCAATGGGATAAAATGATCAACCATGGACAGTTGGGAAAATTACTACAATTTTCATTGCGATATTATTTTAATAAACGTAATTTATCATAAAACATTTATCGGGTACAGAGAACGAAATAATAAATATTCAAAATATTATAATATATAAAATGTTCCATTAATTATTTTAATTACAGAATTCTGTATTTTTATAACCTATTTAAATAAAATAAAATAATTACTTTACTGATTTGCGTAATACTTTCAATACTTCGATATTTGATAAAATACAATGAAATATTGAAAGCCGCGAAATTCTGAAATTATTAGCAACAAATGGAGTTAATGGACTGCAGATATCTAAAAGAGACTCATCAGAAATCGTGCAAGGCACTGAAAATGCAGGTCGTCGAAAATAAAAAAAAAATTATAAAATTACATTCTTTTCTTGAAATATATTGTCTATAAGCAATTTCTTAGCAATGAATCTGAACCTTTGTCTACGCACGTTTTTATTTTACATAAACATCATGGACAAAAACAACATAAAGAAATACTTTTTTGTAATTTTCTGAGCAGCATTTGTTTTTTATTGAAAATTGTTGTTTAACGCAATGAAAGAACGATACATTATTATTAAAAATAAATATCCAAATTGCGTTAGAACGTTTCTTGTCTTTTCACTGTCCATTCTCTGATGCAAATAAGTACAAATTGCTGCTTGAGCCAAGGTGCTCCCAGAAAAAAGAATTTCTCCAAAGGGGGATGCTACGGCAAATAAAGCCTTACTATACCATATCCACTGATTAGCTGTACGGCAATCCAGTATACCTATTGGACAAATATCGTAGTCACGATACAATCGGTAGTTTTTCTCGTTTTTCCTTCCGCGTTCAACAGCTGGAAGTACCGGAGCATGGCAATAACTGGTACAATTTACAATGGCAATAACGCGTGACTAGCGTATCTAACTGGCAAATATACAATATGAGTGCTACAGATCAATTTTAGATAGCGCTAATATTTGTCAGGGACAATAGGGATCTGCGTGAATCTACGCAATGGATGCCGGGCACACACACGCCCCTTGCGAACGTTTGTCTCCCTTTAGAAAAACGTGAACTGTGTACCATGCAGAGAAATGAAGCTTTGCTTTCTGTGCGCACCAAGCATGGATCAGGAGTTACAGCAAAAATGAAACATACAAATATATATATATATATATATATATATATATATATATATATATATATTTAAACACAGAGATAATTTTAAAAAGATATGATTTTGTACATTGATTATCTTTATCGCGATCTGTTTATATACTA
>JAPYZR010002678.1:0-16121 GCA_030522945.1 Trichopria nigra
AGCGAAGCGAGCTTCGCGCGATAGCGCGCCAGGGGTCCAGGGGGCGGAGCCCCCGGTGGGGTTGGCGGCCGAAGGCCGCAGGGGCGAAGCCCCTAGTATTAATTTTAAATTTGCACTTGACCTGGATAAAGGCTAAAGATTGTAAATAAAAGATTTTCTATATAAATTTTCAATATACAAACTGATTTAAGGACGTTCTAAAGTAGAACAGTTACCTACCTAACCTCAAAAACAGACAAGTGTAAATTAAAAATGATTAAAACGATTTTTCAAAATTTGGGCTTTCGAAGGGTTGAATTTCGAAAATAATCCCGCTGAAATTGGTTGCAAATTGAATGAGGACTATACGAAATAAATTATTTTCTCTTATCTATATAATAGAAATAATTTATTTGCGATAATCTTCATTTAATTAAGAACTAATTTCATCGTTATTTTTTTGGGGATTGCATATGTTGTGTAGAATTAACCTTCCAAAGCTCAAATTGTGAAAAAACGTTTCAATCCTTTTTAATTTACACTCAATTCACGTTTTCCATGACTCTTTCTGTACAAATTATTGTTTTATGCAGATATCAAATTAGTCCAATCTAAAGAAAAAAATTCATTAGCATCAATGTCTGTATATAAAATTACATAAATATTTACCGAAGAATAAGACCGAGCATATATATATGAAAAAATGTGCATTATTTAGAATATCGTGAGAAATGCAATCATCAAAGATAAAACTCTAAAAAAAAAAGATCAACTTACTAACGTCGATTTTGGTTTTGTACCGTATGTTGGCCTTAGTTTCCATATTCGAGCGGAGTATATACCCGGGCGAAATAATTGCGAAATTCCCTTTTTGCGAGCCAGTGCAATTAAATATGATTTCGCGAATTGCAAGACGGTGAAACACGTACTACGGAATTCAATTGGCAGTCAGTTTGTTATCTGGAACGGCACGGTTATCGCATTATCAGAGAACATCGTTGTCAAACTGGCTCCTCGGTACAATAGCTGCTATATACGTGTGTGTGATTCGCGGACTGGAGCGAAACTTTTATCTGTAGTAACCCGTTACAACCCATGGCCACCTGAATCGAGATAACGAAAAACTACGAGATGTCGGTAACGACTGTGGGAACCGCGTGTACAAACGATTTCAAATATAAATTTATATTTAGTTTTGTCTCAAACTTCGTATATACAATAATTGTCTGCAGGTTAAAAATCATTTATATATATTATACACTTTGAATCACAATTTATTTACATATAATATATATACCCACGCTTAAGAATTATTTATGTATTAATAAAAAAAAAATATTTAATCAAATGAGAAAAATTCGGAAAAGGATGTCCCAAAATCGCAAAATGTACACTAAAAAAAAAAAGACGAAAGATAGTAATATAATAATAAAATAATTCAAAGTGATATTATTTTACTATCGTTAAACAAAAATCCATAAAAAATAGACCCTTTGAAAAAAAATTAATCTGAACAAAAACCATATATAAATCCGACGTATAAAAAAAGATAAATTAAATACCCATGAGCGGTCCCTCATATATCGGCAAGGTTTTTAAACAGACTTTTAATCTACGCGAGTATTTCAACATTTTTCAAATAAAAGTAAAAACCTATATAAAAATAAATTTCTTTTCCACATTTACATATACGTATATAAAATAATTTTATAAAAGCTCGTGCAATTTTACAAGGGTCATGTTACCTGTAATACATGCGCTCGCAGATGAAGTATGGTTTTTTTTTAAATAAATTTTCATGTAATATGAAGGAACGTAAAATAATTAATGTAAATAGAGATTTGTCGATATATATATTTAAAACAAAAAGACGAAAAAATGAGTGAATGCAATTAATAGCATGAATTCATATAAATGAATAAAGGTATATATTTATTAAATTTCCAAGAGTGACATTTCGCACTCTGCAAACAGTGATAATTGAGCCACTGTTTTAAATGAGTGAATGTTCACTATGTTCATGGTGTAAATTCTTCGACTACAATATAAAGTGAAATTTTACTCAAGTAAGAGTGACATTTCAATCCATGAAAATTGAAGAGTATATATTGCGAATCAAATAATGGAAATATTGATATAAACATAATTCTGAATTTCATATAGACATGTGTACAACCTGTATGTGTACGTTGCGCCTGCATAATGATTCATTAATATATCGTCATATTGTGCATATTATATAGCCGTAATTTAATTTAATACTAATTACTACAAGAATACGAATTAAATCAGCATTTATTATTATAACAATACCCCCCCTCCCCCGGCCTAAAATAATAAAAGAAATATTCGATATTTATTATGCTGTATTAATTCATGTATGAATGCATACAAACAAAAACGATCGTTACTAATTAAAAATAAATCGCCTCATCTCAATATTTATTATTCAATAACACCACAGATATTGAAAATAATTGAAAATAAGCCTAAACACATACACATGAAATAACGTTTATGAAAAAATCATTAAATTCTTTCTATTCGTTATAGTAAATATCAATTTTTCTTTAGACTTATATTTTACGTGATTTCATTGTAAAACCATTTAATTACTGTCAATTTCCATGGATGGGGTTTTAAAATAAACAACTTCTTGTTTCAATAATTGTCCAACTGTTTTATGAAACTCAAATTAATTTAGATATAAATGTTATTTTTTTTTTATATACGTTTTACTTAAATTGACTATTACAATACGATCTCTCCCTGTATACCATTTTTACCCATATGTATAAACTAGTATTTCTTATGTAACTATATTTTCATATGTAAAACCAGTTTATACATATGTGTATAAATGGTATACAGGGAGCGATCCATTGTATTACCTACCGAACTGTATAGTATTCAATTTAAATATAACATCTAAAATCCCCTATTTTATTCTTTTAAATTATAGAGAAATAATTTTTTTTTTTAATTTTACTATAAATTAAATCAAATTTTTAAGCTATAAGATACCATTTTCTTTTCTTCTTCTTATTTATAAAATCATACATTTGAGACGTTACTGGAACTTCACTGAGACAAAACGTTTAGTGGGCTATAATCCTATTTTTTGCTGAAAATATTGGTAGCTTTCATTATTGATAGATTATTAATGATTAATTATGAATTATTAATTATTAATTAATAATCGTATGTACACCTGTGCATCTATAATTATTATGTGGACATGACATCTTTCGTTATTCTAATTTTTCAATTTAATGTCGAAAAATTTGCGAATAATCGAATTTAAATACTCATTATCAATTAATTATAATATTATGGTACGGGAAAATATGTATACAAAAAATGTAGTCTTTTTCGACGTTATCGGTTATCGAGAGGTGGATTTTATTTTCCTGGGAAACCACAATGAAAAAGCAGTCAATAACTGATGAATGCGAGCCAGCATTGGATGTATTCTCTTGGTATAGATGTGGCGAGGCCGTTTTGCGGCTCGAAAGAGCAGGAGAAAACGTTCTGGAAAATCAATAAACCGACCTTCTGTCCCTTATCAAATTCCGAAGATGCGATGGCATCCGATTTTCGGTTTGCGGGGGATCTTGCTGTTTCTCCCGCTTACGGAGAATATTACTCGGGAATTGAACTTCCTTAATCTAATACTCTTTTAAGTAAAGGCGAAAAAAAGTTTTCGAGCGCAAGAAGGAAAAGGTTTACGACATTTTGCTTTTAAACATTTGTATTTAATTTCGTTTTTATCATAATTAATCATTTTTTACACCATTCTTATCAATTCTTATCAATATTTTTTTTCTTTGCAGTTTCATTTTTTTCATTTGAATTTTTTCATTGTGAAATTTAAAAACAAAAATATTTTATTCTCCTGATTCCTTGATGCGAAAATTAACATCTTTTTAATAAATGACTCGTTCTTTATTTTAAATTTAATTTTTTCGAAATGAAATCAATGGAATTTTACTCCTCATGACACCGAGTATTATAGTGTCTTAATAAAAACGCAATGCCAATTTGATATGCACACGCCAATTTGCAGTTTGCTAATAATTTATCACGTCATGAGTATGAATCTGATAATTACATTGCATCCTCTTCCGAAGTTACGACGCAGTAGGCAATTTATCGATAACTCGAGACATCTGCAGGAAAGTATCGAATATATTTTCATATACATATTTTAATTGCATTTTGCAAGTAATTACAACGACATAACTGAGGCATTCGCCTCTGCCGCGGCCTTCGGATTGATAAGACGTTTTGTTCCTGAGAAAACTGAAAAAAAGTTTAATCGAAAAAGTAAAAAATTTCTAGATCATGCTGGAAAACTGCAATTTGCGATGTGGAGCACACGACAGATGAATTGAAATTTCTAATCAGTTTTCTTTTTCTGTAACTGTGGCATGCTGAAAACGATGTGGTTACAAAAGTTATTTTGTCCATTCATTTGAAAGTTATCGTATATATACACTAGAAAGGATCGATATTTTTCACGTGTATATAAAAATACAAATTATAGTCGATAATTCAAGATTGGATTCGACGTACCGTAACTGCAATAATATTATTGTCGGAAATGGAAAGATATCAATTTTTAAATATAAAAATTGTGATTTGAACGCAAGGAAGAATTATTATTTTAAATCCAACGTATAAAATTTTGTTTTCGCAAATGTAGACAATATATATTTTCTACGGTTTCAATTTAAAAAAAAGAATAAACAAAATTTGCAGTTTTCAGAAAGCTACCTATATTTTCAGCAAAAAAATAGGATCGTTTGAAAGATATGAAGGTTTACAGAAGTTCGTAGAAGCAATGCAGAAAATGCAGGGTAAAATCGATACTGACCTCCTTATCAAATTTGAGAGCAACCGACGAAACTCGAATTTCTATGGATAAAGTAGACGGTATAAGTAAGACTACTTTATATGTTCACGGTTTATCGCGTTAGGTTAATATTGTTTGCCGAACCTGATGATTTTATATATAACAATTGTTTATAAATAACAAAATGTTTAAATAAAGGTAACTTATTATTGCATATTATTGTTGTATTAAAATATTTGAAAAAATCTGAAAATCGTGATTCCTTGAAACTGCAAAAAAATTAAAACTACATTGTTTGACGGAATAAGATGATAAAATTATAAAAATAAACAATCACACATTTTTGTTTTCTTATTATTACTGTCATATATATATATCACCTATCAATTTAAGTAATACACCAATCCATCTTTCTATGTGTTTTCCTTTCTATGTGTAAAACACTTTATGCAAAGGTTTGCATCGATTATCGGTAAGCAAAAAAATCTCAAATAATATAAAACTAAAGTGAAATATACTGGCATAAGAACTGCAAACATCATGCAAGAAAATCATTACACCAATAAGATCCAAAAATCAACATGTCGAATTCGAAGTTACACCGGCGTTTTCGAGCAATTTTTTTATAGTCATGAACGTTCAAGAATTTAAGATGCACAAAAAAAATGCATCCTTCTGCACTGCCATTTGAATTTTTATAGCGTATCCATTCTTTTTGCACGAATGTGCACTTTTATTTTTATTCTAAGAGATGTCGACGCCAAATTTGGCACGATCGGGAATTTTTACTCGATCTGTATTCTAAATAATATAGTAGAATAATTCTTTCATGTGATTATGTTTTGACGGTGCATCGTATGATTCTCTCTGTAATCAATACATGGTATCTTCTTATTGTACAATGGAATTGTAAAATGTACAATGGAATTAATTCTTTGTTTTTGTTTAAACAACCACAAAGCGATGTCATCCTCGAACAGGATTTAACGTATGTAGCTTCAATAAAATTTCAATTCTATAATGTTCATTAGAAAAGATTTAGTAAGTCATCAAACGAAAATAAAATTGATAAAAAACTAATTAAATGAAATGAATAAAAAGAAATGAAATGTATGAAACGACGGATGACTGAAACAATTGCGAAAGAATAAATTAAATAAATGAAGCGAAGCGAATGACAACCACAAAGAAATGTCATCCAATTTCAATTCTATAGTGTTTTTTACAAAAGATTCAGTAAGTCATCAAACGAAAATAAAATTGATAGAGAACAGAATGAAATGAAATGAATAAAAAGAAATGAAACGTTTGATACACAAGAAACGAATGAAACGCAAGAAACGAATAAAATGAATGAAATCAATGACATGTATGAAACGACTGAAATGAACGAAATGAAGGAAATTAACGAAATGAATGACACGAATGAAACGAATGAAAAGAATGAAATGATATGGAAGGAATGAGTATAGCCAGTTATTAATAAAATTAAGGAAAACGACAAATGAAATGAATACAAAAATGAATGAAATGAACGAAACGAATGAAATGAATGTCACTGATGGAAATGAAAGGAAATGAATAGTGATTAATAAAAAATTAAACGACTAACGACTGAAATGAACTAACTAAACTAAAATATTTTATGTATCAATTCGTGATTTTTTCTGTATATATATATATATATATATATATATATACGTATGTATTTATGTGTATTTATGTGAATAAATAATTTATGTTTTTATATTTATTTATTTAGATATAAAACTGCATTCTTTTAACACCTCCGCGAAAAGATTGATTTGTCTCGCTAGTGTCGTAAAAGAAAACGCAAGGAAACCGCATAATGTCGTTTAAGAAAATACGACATACTTCGCTCGGATAATAAACTTTCTTGCTCGTTTAAGATCACATCGGCACATTAGTTGCGTAATCTACTATTACACGTGTTATCGCATTAGTTATAATTTTCATTGCAATAATAAGTTAAAAAGTACACAGGTCTCCCAGCTTCGATAACAAGATTGGAGAAAATCAATAAATCGCCCGGTAGCATTTTATTCTTTTCGGAAGCTGCTGAAGCTGTTTCTTTTTATCGAACGTGAGCAGTATTCACGTAAACCGTTATTCGAATTGGCGATTAAAAATCTCAGCTCACTATACATATAACAAAGTATTAAAAAGAAAATTTTATTTCAATTTCCAGTCAAGAAAATAATTCTCCATTTTTCAAACTAAACTTTTATTCTGCCGGGTGAGAAATTCACTCCAAGTAAACGAGTGGCGCAAACATTTCACGCGAACATTCGTGTAATGAAATTTTCGATTGTAAGGACGAATGTTCCATGTAAAAACAGTATTGACTGCAAATAACTCTGCCGACATGTCGCAAATTTACATCTCATTCTGGAGGCTCGATGTTTGATGAATATGAAATGAAATCCTCTCAAATCTTCCCGAACATTCAGAAGAGTGCAAAAGCTCCAAGTGATGATGATGTAACATTATTACATTTGATACTATTTAATAAAAAAAATTAAAAATGTATAGAAATGAAGGATAACAAAGCTATGATGTTCAAAATAAGTATAGTATTTTTTTTCTTTACATTATGTTTGTAAACATCCGTTTAGTTTGTGAAACCGACTTTCTTCGCATTTTAATTTCTTTAGGCGATGACCCGTACGTTCAATTTCGTTCCGACAAAAGAAATCAGCATAAATTAATTAAATTATGAAATTAGCGCTTTGATATGTTTTAACGTAACATTTATCAACTGTTCTATTTTTTTTTTTTTTTTTTACGTTAAGAAGAACGAAGTGAATAATTTCAGTGTAAGCCGAACGACTCATTGATTATAAGAATTAACAGTTTCATACTGAACTCCAGTTATCGATTTAATAATAAAATCTTTGTTCGTGGCTCGATTTTTATTCAACAAATTTTAAAAGAATTAACAAAAATAAGAATATATAGATCATGAAAATGCTTACGTAACCGACGTAGCACTTAGTATCAAATTTTATTTTCCTATATACTCTGTATAACAGTGTTCCTAAAACTTTTATGAACACAAAACATCTCACACTTTCAAAATTTTCAATTTTATTCTTCATAAATAATTCATCGCTTCATTACTTATTCACGTATATGTGTGTGTATTTGAATGAGCTTGTAGTACACATGTAATAATAATCCTTAAAAATGAATAGCCGCTGAAACATTATTTCCTAGACCGAAAATTGAGTTACTACGACGATGAATAATAAAAGAGACAAAAATTTTCTAGTCCCTGGAGTATCTTAGAAGAAAAAAAGAAACTGAGATTCTCAACGTTCTATATACCCTTTGGCTTTTATGTGCAATTTATTGGGGTAATGTTGATTACCTCAAGATATTCGATGCCCCTCGTCTCAGTTTTAATAATCTTCGCTTAATGGACATCTACTTTGCTTAGCTTTTACGGTGATTTTCTCCTAGTATTATAAGGATATAGTTATAGAATAGTTTCATTTTAAGACAAAAAATAATTGTTAATAATTAATAACAATTTTTTAGAAAATGAAATTATTATAATACATATCTCAAGGGGTATTTTGTAAAGGCTTGAATTGTAGGATTTTCAAGATCATTATTAAAACTTTTTCCGACTTTATACAAGCAGCAAATATTTTAAATTGAAAAAAAAATGTAAAAGACAATTTTGTACTTATAGAAATCTGAAAATTTAAAATGGTTGATAAAAAAATCGTCAAAGGCCAACTTTGATACCTTCATTAAAAATTACTGATATTTATCACTCAAAAGTAACACTATAGAATTATTTCATATTTTTATCTCGATTTCGTACCATCCCTCCAGAATCTCGATATTTAACATAGGTTTCAAATGGGTAATTCATTATTTTCAGTTTATATATAGTTTATAGTATTATGCCAATAAGATTCAGTTTATTAGCTTTCTTCTTTTGAAGATATTTTAAAAAGGTTTATCCAAGACCCGGTCAAAAGAAGAAATTTCTGTTCGTTCTATTCGACTATTCATCATTTGTCATTTTGAAAATTGAAAAAGTAAAAATACAAATATTCGTATCAACCATTAATAAATGTAGTTTTATTTACGTTCATTTTGAAAACTAATTTCAATTTATGATTCCATTAATGTTGATAAGAGTTTAAACTCAATTATTGCATAAACTTAATATTCACTTTAATAAACAGTATATTTACGAGTTCGGTACTTCTATAAAAAACGAAGTTAAAAACGGCAAGAAATATATGTCCTGATGCATTTAAGCATTCAGCCCCCTTGCGGTAATGATGCAGCGGAAAAGCAATAATCGAGAAAATGTAACGGTGAAAATGTACTCCATAATTTTAAAGGGCGCTAAAAAAAATTGCTTCCGCCGAGATTCATTAAAGTTTTCAAAAACTTCGCTTTAAAAACACGATACACCTTACAAATGAATATTTGAACATAATGGTAATATTAAGGTGAACGTACCACAATAGTTTTCCTGTTAACGACGTGTCACCTGTACCGTCTCGAATGTGGACAGCAATTACGAATAGGAACACGGTCATTAGTTGGTACACATTCACATTAATAAAAAACAATGTAAAAAAACTTAAATAATTCAGTAATCAACATAACTATACAGATTTGTTAGCCAATAATATAAAAAATATTAATATATTTCTTAAAATCCATCTGTCACACTGTGGCATCCCACTTTTCTACCGTGACCGATGTGGTTGTTATTTTTTAGGCCTGTCACTGCTGTAATTCCTTTCCTTATAAGATTATTACTTCCTGGCGGCTTTGCAGTTCGCAAAACTTCATTAGCTGTCACTTTACGGAAGTCAGAGGCATATACGTATATAGAGATGCCTTCCTTTACTAATAGCCTCGTCAGAGGCACGTTTCGGTGCTACGGCAAAATTAGGACCGTTGGTAAGGGACCTAGGTAATGTTTGTGCATAACAGGACGTTACTCAAGTTCTTTATACACGGACTTTACCAAATTTGGAAACGCTCCGAAAACTTTTTTGAAATGTTTCCCTCATATATCTTCATTCATATTTTTCGCTTCTTTTATTTATTTGTTTCATTTCATTTACTTTATTCATCTCTTCATTCCAACTATGCTTTACTCTCTTCATTTGTCTATTTAATTGCGTCCTCTTCATTTATCTCGTTCCGTTTAATCGTACGTTTAATTTGCTTCATTCATTCGGTGTATTTACTTCATCCAACTCATCCATTGCTTCGCTTACTTTATTATTTCATCCATTCGGTTATTTTATTTACTTCGTTCATATATCATTCAATTTAATCGCTTTATCCTCTTCATCCCCTTCCGTCATCTATTTTCCATTTTCCTCGCTTCATTTATTCGCTTCAATTGTTTCGTTTATTTCATCATTCGCTTCATTTGGTGTGTCGGCTTTATTAATTATTTTTCTCTCAGTTCATTCGCTTCGCTTCATTTATTTAATTTATTCGTTCGCAACAATTGTTTCATTCATTTCATTCCTTTAATCCATTTCATTCATTTCATTCATTTCATTCATTTCAAATCATTTCATTCATTTCATTCATTTCATTCATTTCATTCATTTCATTCATTTCATTCATTTCATTCATTTCATTCATTTCATTCGTTTCATTCGTTTCAATCGTTTCATAAATTTCATTGATTTCATTGATTTCATTCGTTTCAATCGTTTCATACATGTCATTCATTTCAATTCGTTTCATTGATTTCTATCGTTTTATTCGTTTCTTCCGTTTCCTTCATTTCATTCCGTTCATTCGGTTCAGTCGTTTCATTCTTTTTATCCATTCGACTCATTCACTCACTGAATACGTTTCGTCTTTTTCATTTACTTGATCGCTTCATTCTCTTTATTAATTTATTTCATGCTTTTAATGACTTCATTCATTCGACTTATTCATCGTTGCATTTGTTTCGTTTATTTCAGTCATGACTTCATTAATAATTGGTTAATAATTTCACAGTGTTTCTTTCTTTGACCTCGTCCATCCTCTTTCATTCGTGTAACTGGCTTCATTAATTCATTTGCTTATATTTATACGAATAAATTAATTTCAGCTTAGTCCGTAGTTGATCGCATGCGTCGAATAATTGCACGAATTATTGCTGACGAATAAATTCATGAAATGTGAATCAGTACATCAAATTGCAAATCACAACTCTATTGACTAATATTAAAAGTTTGGAATGAAAATTGATTGATCCAATTGATTGCAAACATATCAAGTATCATCATTATTTAGTGACGTATTAACTGAAAACATCATAACATCAGACACGAGTTGAACGAAACAAATGAACCTTTGGTCTAGCACATAAAGCGATAAATCGCAATATTTTGCGCTTATACAATAAAGAATCTTTTTTTCTTTTTGTATGCAGCCGTGAGGTTCAATCGCTCTAAGCGCTTAATAAAAGAAGTCCCCGAGACACGAGACTTCTGGCTGTCCCTCGGCTTTTGTCCGCTATTTATTATGCCGTCGACGACAACCATGGTACACGATGTATTAACTACACGTGTGCATCAGCTATATATATACAAGGGGGTGTGCGTACTCTATACAGCAGTAGGTACAGTACGTGAGGTGAATTTACATTGTGCACACCTACACAGCCACCTTGTTTGTTTTATCTATACGTTTTTCGAAGTATATTAGGACGCAACTGTGAATGTAGCAGTTGACGAAGCCGCGCTTTTCGATTAATTGTCTCGCAAAGTATATGTATACGATTGAACAATGCTCGTTCACACTGACACTTTCTACAAATGTATGCGTACGATTGTACGTATATAGGTATATATGTATATAACGTGGGGACCGATCATCGAATCCCTGATAAATGCAACTGACCGGGAATCCCGAGAACTTTGGCGGAAAGGCGTGACACGAAGAGATAAAATTCAATGGGACGGATCATAAAGGCACCGAAGACAGAAAATAAAATGGCGTTTACCGTCGAACGTCCATTTGGCGAATGGAATTTCATCCACTTTCTTAATTGTTGGAGAATTGTTCTTGAAGATTAAATGCCTTTCGTTTCCGAAGGCACAGCTTAAGACGTACGAATCGAATTGCAGATAATAATTGTACGTTGCGATGCTCTATTTTTCCGATGTTATTGTAGTGGCCGAAAACTTTTGTCGTCTATATATATAACATTTAGAATGATTATTATATATTTTATATATATATTATACCGATACTTTGTATTACATATATACGTAGTACACTTCCTTTTTAGAAAAAGTTTAAAAGAACGTACGTTTTTGTGCATTTACAGTATCAAATTAGGTCTTTACTTGTTGGCAGTAGTCAATTGAATTTCGATCGTTCATTGGTTTCATTTGTTGGTTTCGACTCTACTTTCGACCCTTCTATTTCATCGTTATTCTTCATTTACTTCATTTATTATTCTTCCGCTTCTATAATTCCACTTTTTTATTTATAATATATTTTTCAACTTATTTTGCGTGTTGTACGCACAAAAAATATATTGAAGTAATAAAAAAAAAAAGATTAAAAACACGAAATACAGCATGGAATAAAAATAAAATCCAATGAAGTCAATGAAGTTTAAAATATTCTCAAAATGAATTATTTTAAATTAAATGCGCCTTTGTAATAATTTTTAATATACATATCTACGTACATGCATACATACATATAGATATACCCAAGTATACCTATTCTCAGATATTTATCAATTTTTTTTTTTTTTTTTTTTTTATTTGAGCAAATTCAATCTTTATCAATTTTATTAACATAATATTATTTTAAAACTTTAATTTCAAAATCTAAATCTCAAAGCTTTAGAAATAATAATATAGTATTAAAACATTAAAAAGTATATCGATAAGACGTAGGAGAAGCTGAAATAAATACTATGTAAATTCATTAAATATATAATAAAATATATAATTTCGACGTTTCGACCTCTTGCGGGTCTTCTCCAAGTCCATTGAAGAATTCATTGAGGTCTGCCGTTTTGACTTTGTGATTCTCAAATCAAATTTTAAAACGTAGCCGAAGTCGCAGTGGTCTTCGTTTTCCTATCCTATCTAGTGGTCATTGCAACTTTCACGTCGGAGGATTAAGAATTTAATAACAAAATTAAAAATGGCGGAATCAGCAGAGGCCCCGTGAAATCCGCTATTTTTGGTAATGAACTTTAGGCAACAGATTAATGATTAACGAGTTTAAAATAAAACCGAAAAACTGAACACTTAAAAGTTTCATTTAAACCGTTACACAGCATGATGTTTAACATCCCACCTAGATTATCACCATTTTTTAAATATAAGTACATTCCGAAAATTCTATATAATATATAATTCCGGTTCAGTTCCAAACAATTGTTTCAAATCCTTCCACTTGCCTTTAATTACAATCGTCCCTGAAACACTTCTATTTAAAACTTTGGCAATTCGAAGAGAAGTAAAGCGAAGCACACTTTATGAAGCACTAATCCGTAATCAACAAATAGTTCTGTTTAATTATTTATTTGTCTTTGAAATAAAGTATGGAATTCCAGTATTTATTATTCATGCAATTTATAACTGTTTTCCATCGACCCTTCGTTACGATTTCATCTCGTTAAGTTTATTCATTTTTGGACGTCTTGAAAATCTCACTCGGAATAATAAGCCACTATAATGAAAGCCACTGTAATGGAAATTTTTAATTAACAAATGACGAGAACGTAAAAACGAATTCTAATGTTTGTGTTTTTTTTTTATTTAAATAATAATTTGTATTCACATAAATTGAACGAAATTAAAACAAAAAAATAATCAAATGCGAACAACTCAGCTGTTTGTTTTTTTGCGTTACAGGTGAAGAAACAGTTCCTCTGCGTACGGCTGAAGAAGCAATTTCACTTAAACTTTGACAGTTTGAAACGAACCAGAATTGAGGAAAACGAAGAAATTACATTGAACGATCCACAAACTTCGTTCCTTAATAAATTACTCTTATTTTTAGAATTGTGCGTTCAGCAGTCATCTTGTGCACTTATTTTCCGTAATTAGTGAGTTATTTTTACATAGTTTACAGTTTACCCAAATCAACGTATTTAATGTTACAATTATGACAAATTTGCGCTTCACGCGGAGATTTAAATTGTAAACGACTCATTTAAATTAAAATGTCCGTGACATTCATAAAAACGAGGCATTTTGAATTGTATCAATTTGAATCAAGTTAAAAGTGATGAAAACAATTCAACCTAGATAAGCAAAATTGGTCAAATTCGTTGAAAATACTAATGATTTTGGAACCATTCGAAAATATTTCCTACATTTTGTAACTGATTTTTATTTCTAACAACCTTATTAGGCTCATATATGCAAATACTAAACTGCTTATTGATATATTCCGATGTCGAAACAGATCCATATTTTAATGTCCTTACAAAGGGAAGTGTAGGCACACGTGTCGTTGCAACGATCTGACACATTATGCGAGTGAATGGATTTATCACCCGATAATTCTATATGTATACAATATATATTTACAGGTGGCCACACCAACGCAGCCATTTTTTTTGTCGAGCACTTCGCGTTTTTCGTATAATATTAATAGCGAGTATTTATACGACCGTACAATCAAAATCATATATATGCAATTATTTCATATACACCTTAACATTGGAAGTTGTGAAAAGAAAACGAGTCGTAGAACCACGTTTTTTCTAGCACAGTTCGCGGGTTTGACAATGAAGTCATCACTGAATTAATAAATTACTAGACGCAGAAAATATATGCCATTGATTGCAATTTCCTAGTCGAGTAATCAAAACATACTGTAATTCAGCGGAATGCATATATACATCAATTTATAAATTTGTTCGTATAATGTCACATAATAGTATGTGATTGTATATATGCTTGTATGTATGTAATTATGAACGTCGACAGTAAAGAGTATCCGGTAGACTCATCGTTCGAATTCCAGCAACAACAGATCAAAGGATTTTAACAAAGATTTAATTAAGGTTTCGAAATGATTTGTTTACGCAAGAGTTAGTTCGGTAAATTAAATGCCGTTGAAATGTAATTAAAGTACAGTTTGGAAAAATAGGAGGAATTTTACCTGAACGTGTGAATAATTAATTTCAATGACGTGGACTTCATTTTTCTTCAATTGTCATAGAATGTCGTCGGGGAGTTTGCAGAAATATCGAGGATATATAAATGAACTGAAATTTTATTAAATTTCATCACCAAAGAAAATTACCAATATTACCACCGAATTGAAGAAAAAATATCTCTTTACAATTAAATTAGTGAAATTCGAATAGGAAAACGTTCTTTTTATTTTTTTTTATACTGTCGGTATAATCCGACCAATACACTGCGCACTGAAAGGAGAAGGAATAGAAATGAAAGTAAACGTGATACAAGGATTAATCTGAACTTTATCATCGTGTTTATGAGCGTAATTGAAATTAGAGTCGTCGAGTCTTGCTTTTAATTATAAAGTATTATGCTTTCGAGTTCTACGCAAACTATTTTGATATTTCTTGCTTGTCTTTCTTTCGGCTGTTTTCAGCGAAAACTTATACCTTCGCTTCTGTACTTCTGTGAACTTTGTATTAATTAATTTCTTTAGAGAAAATCCGTTGCTCTATTTCCATCTTATTCGCTTTGTTTATACACCTTCATTTACGCAGTTATGTGTGTGCATTCTTTCAGTTTATCAATGAAAAACTTCATTCTATAAATATATATTAATCACAGGTAATTTGTATATTTATTCTAAAACGATCCGTTTTTTTTTTTTTTTTATATTTTTATACACAATTTAAAAATTCAATTTTATTCAATTTTGAGTGTACGAGATATACGCATACATTGAACCATATAAACTATAGTTTAATTTTCTATACTACTAGGGCTCTTTAAAATAATGTTGTAATGTTGTAATGTATACTCCATGGTATACTCATTCACCTGTATACAATATTGTAATAGTCGACCTATGTATACGCGGCGATGATCGACATGTATTAGTATGTATAGATGTATAATGGTATCATGTGGTGCGTTTGGCTAGTGGTATGCATAAACAATATAGAGAGAGCGCGCGCGCGAGAGAGAGAGCAAGCGAAGTTAGGTGCGACCAATCAGAGAAGAGATGGTGTGGTCCGCGTTCGGTGAGTTGCGGAACGCGAGACGAGAGGAAAAAGATTCGTTGGTGTGGCACTCCTGAGGGAGAACGTGACGTG